>AYEL01080989.1:0-39823 GCA_000484575.1 Olivierus martensii
AAAATTATTTTTTTAATATACAGTATATGCAATTATAATATTATATACAGAATATTCAGTTTTGATTTAAAATATTAAAATTTAAAGTTTAAAAAGCTTTTTTAAAATTATTACAGGCATCAATCCAATTCAGAAAGACAATATACATAAAATTGAATCATCATCATTCAAAAATTATTTGAAAAAAATTTTAAATCAATTTGAAACTAATTTAACTGCCTGTATTTTTTATTTTGAATTATAGTTATAATAATATTTTATTAATGCTATGATTATAAGGAAATAACTCTTTAAACTGATAGAATTACAAAACAACAGACAAATGATGATCATAATTTTTAGCAGTTTTGCAAAACAATTATTATATTTAGATATGTTTTAAATAAATATATTACATATATCTGAAATTATTGAAATTGTATTTATTCTTATATTAGACAATAATTTGGCAGACCTTGGGTAGCATTTGTCCCCTCTTTTATTATGTTTTCCATTAACAATAATAAGAGATATAGCCCACCTAATATGTTACAGCTCATATTTTACATTCAGATGAAAAATATACCAACAGAAAAGAGAGTAACAATGTTCCATAGCATGTCTGCTAGTAGAAATATTGCTAAGAGCTGTACAAAATCAAAGGATACCATCTTTCCTGCCTTCATTAAAGCTCTACTTGAGGTATGTAGATGACATACTAACAGTTTGGAAGGATTCCATGGAGATAGACAACCTATCTAAAATCTTTAATTTGGAGGAATATGGGATAACCCTGAAAAAAGACCAGCAAAGCAATTGCAGGTAATACTACCTAGACATAATGGTATAAGAGGGCAAGATAAAGACTAAAGTCTACAGAAAACCAACGTATAAACCAGTATTGATACCCAGCTGGTCTGTCAAATTTTTTGTAGGTTACTGATCTACGATCCAGTAACCTAAAAGAAAAAAAAAAAAAATTCAGTGTTTAGGAGCTTCTACAGGAGGCATTAGCATACTGTGAAGATGAAGATGATTTAGACTGAGAATTAATGTACATAGAGAAAATAGGGTTATAGCACGGATATAATAGATCCTTCCTAAGGCAAATATGGAATGAGGTGAAAAAAGCAAGCATAATCAGCGACATACACAGAAGATTACTGTCCAGCAAAGCTACTACCTCCCAGTCCCGTATAACATGAAGAAATTTAATACAGTAAAGAAGATAACGAGAAAACTAAATAAGAGTCTAACAGTATGCAGGGCACCAACCCTTTTTAATATCTTAAGAAACGACAAAGACCCCTTAGGGCAACAAGAGTTTGGGTATAATACCAATAGAAGATGCACAAATGCACCCAGTAATGGCATACATAGGTGTTGAGAAGGACATTGGCAAAAAGAATGAAGGAGCATAAAAAAGACATTGCACAGGTAAAACTAACAAATCCTTGGATAGAAGCCTATAACAGAGACCTAAAAATAAAATGGGAAGAGGCATGAATCGTAAGATAGCTAAACGTGCCGACTCAAGCAACAATGACGGAATCGATTGAAATATTAAGAAGACAGAAAATGGAAAACATAATAAACGAGAAGCTGACATTAGAACCCCCCTCCCATGGAAATACATGATTGAGAAGGAATCTCGACATTAGCATGTGGTGCATTATCTAACCCACAAACTGTTTTGTTATTTTTTATATATTTATATGTTACATATTTTATTATTATTTACATTTTTTATTATATAGGCAAAAATTCCTGCATGGAATAGTTCCTATTGCACGAAATTCCTAGAAATAGTTTTAAAAAACAGAGATACAATGCAGATCGTATATATCTATATTAAACATGTTTTGTTATCATAGAAAACGTATATTCTTCTATGTAAAAAAGAGTTTTTAAATTGTGTTCAATTGCGTTTAGAATGGAACCCGAGGATGGCAGGATTGTCAAAAATGTTTGTAAAGATAAATAAACTTAAGCTGTTAATAGTGCTGTATAGTATTTGAATTATAAAAGTAAGTGTAAGCAGTTATATTTAATATTTGATTACTAACTTATATTTGCTTTATATTTTTTTTTTAAATAAAGCAAATTATTAACACTAAATTGTATTACTTTGATTGATAAATTAATTTTATTATTACATTTTACTTGTTTTGACAATTTAATAATTTCCCTAACCCATTCATTTGGAAGCATACATAAACTATGTCATATTATTACAAAAATTTTTTGACTCCCACTCTCTCCTCTATTATTTTTTATCACACTAAACTTGATCCAATTTGGGCAGGATTTGAGATTACCTGCCACCAAGTTTTTGTAAGTCTATCAGTAGCGTAATGTACAAATCTCAAATCAATGCACCACATAGCTGTCCAATATATTGCCACATAATTGTACCTGAATGGTATATATAAGCACAGTGCCACGAAAACTCATGGCAGGTAATCTCGAATCTTGCCCCAATTTTATTTAATGATTGAACTTGATTTAAATGAACTTTTACTTATAGAAATGTGTTTTGAAATTTTTAATTATTAATTTTAACATTTAAATGTATTTTCATAAAGGTTTATGTTCTTATTTAATTTTTAATGTATTGTCTGTCTACCAACTGATGAGGGCTGAGGAAGCTGAAACTATTTTTGTAAGTAACTGTTTTCTTTATACAATACACATGTGACCTGCTGAAAGATTATATATAGTGTAACCATAAAAAAATGTTTATATTTACTTGAATAGTCATCATCATCATTAAAAGATTTTTGTCAGCTAAAATCTAAGTAACTCAAGCACTATAATGCAGTAGAGAAGAATTCTATAAACAATATTTATTAAAGAACTAATGTTTTCGGATTTTTATTGCCATCTTCAGGTTCTTAATTCTAAATACAAATCAAATTAAAGCCGAAAACATTAGTTCTTTAATAAATATTGTTTATAATTCTTCTCTACTGCATTATAGTGCTTGAGTTACTTAGATTTTAGTAAAGAGTTTAAGCAGGTAGTTGGAATTATGGATTTTTTTTAGCATTTCTATTTTTGGTAGGATTCCTGTCAATAATAATAATACCAGTCATTTGATGAAATCAAATACAAACATACTACACTTTATGGTGTTTTGTTTTTTAGAACTTTGCTAATATAGTGTTTTTCAATTATATTTATGTTTTTACTTTATATCTCAAAAGGAAAATTATTACTTGCAACTAAATCACAAAATAATAATTAGAATAGATATATAAAATATAAATTAATATAAAGATCAATAAATTATACAAAAATCATTTATTTTATTGCAATTTTAAATGATTTTATTGTTCTAGACACTGTCATGTTGTAATGTAGGCTGACATAATTTGATGATTTATTTTAAATTAGGTTAGTTTCAGTTATGCCACCATAAACACTTTGGATATTCTGTACTTGATAGCAGTTACTTTTGACCAACATCCATGATAAGATCAACCAGAAGGATGAAGGATGAAGTTCAATAGTCCAGGCTTAAATCCCTCCTGAAAAATTGAAGATATGAAAGACAGAATTGAATGCAGATCCTCCAAGGTAATAAGTGAATGCTTTATCATGCAGCCATCCAGCCAAGTCTTTTAAGCCTGACACTATTGCATACTTAATGAAATGTGTGTGTGAATATATATAAAAACTGTGATTTACTTTACAGTAAATGTCATCTTATAGTAGTGGATTGGAGCATAACTGCCACATTAGTGAGTTATGCCTATAATTGATTTCAATGATGTTTTATACATCATAATAAGTTTCTTAAAAATTAAAATCTAATACAGGAAATCCCCAACTTACATAAGAGGATGTTCAGCAAAACTTCATATAAGTCAAAGCAAAAGTATGTTGGCACATACCCTATACAATACTAAATAGTACTCTATATTGTGTCACAAAGATATAACATTACAAATAGTTATATTAACCACTTCAATGCCTTTGACATGTATAGACATCATGACCTAATTATACTTGTGTGCCATTGACATTTATCGACATCAGTGGTGGCTCGTGACTTGACATTGTGGGAGTGCTGCAACTTTCGAAATATGCATACACACTGTAAATACAATGAATATGTATTTGGATAAAATAGAAAATTATGGTAAAATTTAAAAAAATAAATAAATATTGTTTATTGTCGATAAAATTATACAGTTTGTTATAATTCAAAATTACTTAAAAATAAAATGTATTATTCTTAAGAACTTTAAAACCATCCTGTTACACTCACAAAATGCACACAAAAAACAAAGCTCTAAACAGGATAAATACTTTATTACCAGAAACGATTCTTGTTTTGTTTCATGAAAAAATACTATTTATTATCAATAAAATTATATAATTTAGTTTAATTCAAAATGTAATCTTTAATTGTAATGTCCAAATATTAAAGAGAGTCAGAGTACACACGATATGCACTACAAACACACTACTACTAGTGCAACCTGCATATAAACAACAGTGGAACTGTATGACGGACACTAATAGCTTGCATCCACACGTCACTAATAAGTACATATGCTTGTGCGAGCAGGTTTGAATAGCAATATGGCACTGTGATAAGCACAGTGCTGCTAGCGTCCTTTGCTCTCCTAACTGCTACAAGATAGATTTTTATTATTTTTTATGCAAAATACGAGAATTGTATAGTGTTGTTGATGATAAAATTAAATATTACAAACAAATATAAATAAATTAATTTTTCGATATATGAAATTATTTATATATTGAAAAAATTGAGGGTGCTACAGTTCCACAGTGCCTATGCACGAGCCACCAATAGACATCAAAACAAAGTGATTTAAAAAAAAAAAAAACCATAAAAAAGGGGTTTAAAAAATAATCCTGATTTTATTAATTCAGCTATTGCAAATCTGTTTTTTATTACATGAAATTGTCCACTTTTGATGGTAGTTCCTAATTTTTTTTTTAAATTACATTTTTACAAATGCTGTTTTGAATGGAACAAATATTTTGTTTGATATTTGATTATATTGGTAGAATTTGGATTTTTTTTATACCATCTTGTCAATTTTGTAGTCTAATATATCAAAACAATTCCAGTTTTGGGACAACAAATGATATTTTTGTAATTTTAAGCAAAAATCAAATTTTTCATATGATGAGCTATAAAATGCTGGAAACTGAAAAAAATATTGTAGATAATATGGAAATATTGGTTAATTCTGTTAAAATAAAACAAAAATATATCTTAATCATTCATTTTTTGTTACATTTTTACTAAAATTTAAGAGAAAATTGTGAAAAAGAAACTTAAACACCCTGTGGACATTTAAATGGGTGTGATATATTTATTGTTTTACAGTAGCCACTCACGTCTCAGGAAATTGCAGCCAAGCTTACTTTACTCCATGGTGTATGGTATTGGATGGGTTGCTACAATAAACCATCTGTAGTCCAATTAAAGCAACGGAAAGAATATTATAGTTGTTAATAAAATTATTAACTATAATATATAAATATTATAGTTGTTTATGTATGAGTTGAGACCATATTTATATGTTAGGATTTTTTGATATAAATTAAAAAAAAAACCTGCTAAAAATTGACAATAGAATAAGAACAAGTTAGTAAATATGAAATATTAATAAAGCCATATCATATCAGAGGAGATATGGATATCTAAAAATATCAAATATTTCATTGGATGGATAAAATATCAAAAAAAATATCATGTTTTTTGCAATCTTATACACAAAATGAAAAGTTGTGAAAAAAATAAAATTCCAAAAAAAATGCTTCCACTGTTAGAGAGCACTAAAAACACTAAAAATTGTGAAAATTTCAAAAGATTTTGATAAAAATTAAGTGAAATATGATCATTTTAATTTTTTGAATACCATATTACTTCAAATTTAAGCCACCCTTGAATTCAAGCCACAGTAGGATTTTAAAATTGGAAAAATAAAAATGATTTTATAATAGGTATTGATGCGAAAGTATGATATGACAGCATGGAGATCTAAAGCCATTCAGAGATATGTTACTGTGCAATGTCCGACTAGTAGACCCATTGCAGCTACGCCAGCAATTAAAGAATGTCGATGATCAATGAATGATTTTATAATTTAATTATTTCAAAATTTTTATTAATAATATCATACTAGTAGACCCATTGCAGCTACGCCAGCAATAAAAGAATGTCGATGATCAATGAATGATTTTATAATTTAATTATTTCAAAATTTTTATTTCATTATTAGACAAAATTTCATTATTACTAACGAAGTTTATCTTATTAATTAAAAAGCTATTTCTTTATATAAATTAGTTATGGAATTTTTGAGATAACTGGAAAGAAGAAATTACAAATTATCTGAAACAAAATATGACTGATCATGAAAATACATTTTTCTAAATAAACTCTAATTGAATTCAAAGAATCTTGAATCTTAATTATTGTGATTCCATATGGTGATTTCATTGGGAACATCTTCACCATTCAAATAGAAAATCATGATCTCTTAATTTAAGAGTCGTTCTGGGAAGTAAAGCATGTTCGCCAACTTGATACATTGATTGGTCTCTCAATCATTTTCTCAATGATTAATTTAGAGCTGTTGGCTAATCAGACTACTGTTGCCTTATTTCTTAGCAACATTACAATTTTTCTGCATTTTGTATCCAATTAATTAGAAGCAATTCCAGAAATTTCTATTGAATTTAATAAATACTCCACTGGGAAAAAGGCTTTTTGCTAGAGGTGTTGAGAGACGTCGCTGGGCCCGAGGTAAAATTTACATGGGCTCCAAGTGATTTTCAAGTTATAAGGTTGGACAATTTATTACTCCGTATCAGAATTTTCAGTCCTACGGTTAATTAGCGTGCAAAAAAACAAATTGTGGGTGATGTCCAGACCTCTTTGAATTCTGGGTCCAGCAAATTTTATCCTATTATCCCTCTCCTTTGTTCAGCCCTGCTTTTCACTGCTTATTTAAAGTGTATCTACTTTGAAGAACGCTAAATCTTTCTTGAGGTCATTAGACATTCTATTCATTGGCAAAATACAGTTTAGAAACAGAAAATTCAGCAGTGTTTTCTTGCACGAAAGTATGATATGACAGCATGGAGATCTAAAGCCATTCAGAAATATGTTACTGTGCAATGTCCGCAAACATAGTAGCAAACGAAAGAGACAATCTTTAGGTTAATGTTCATAAAAGAATCGGGAGGTGAAATCGGTATCTTTTTGGAAATATAAATATCTTTTTATATGAATATTTAACACAATGGAACCGATAACTGCATATTTAATTACATGTTGGTATGGTGAATTGTTAACTCTAGTAAATAATTACTATAGCAATCTATCTCGAATATATCATTTATATTTCCAAAAAGATACCAATCTTTTTATATGAATATTTAACACAATGGAATCGATAATTGCATATTTAATTACATGTCGGTATGGTGAATTGTTAACTCTAGTAAATAATTACTATAGCAATCTATCTCGAATATATCACTGATTTGACTCCTGTTTCTTTTTGTGATTGTTGACTTATAGATTGACTTCTTTCGCTTGGTACTATTTTTACTGGATTTTACAAAGTTAAAATTGTACCATCTCGCAGCTCGAATTCATCTTGTAAGTTATTTTATGTATTTTTTGTATCTATTACTCTTCTTTTGTTGTTTTATTACTGTTCTTTAGTATAACCCAGTGCTTCTCAAAGTTTGGATCACAACCCCATATGGGGTCACGTAACAAAATTTGAGGGTTGCACAGATAGTTTATATCTATACCCAGGATCACAAAAAATTTTCTCGGGTAAAAGAGGTCGCCAAGCGGAAAAGTTTGAGAAGCACTGGTCTAACCGATGATCAATCTACACATGTTTATTTGTTATTCGGAGAAATGACCGTTGGTGGATGTGTCCATCATGAATGTTTTCACTAGTAGAATTGCCTAATTATGACATGTGACTATAGATTGTTACCTTGATCAACTGAGACATCTCTTAGAAAAATTTAAGGATGGCAGTTTTTGATATTTCGTATACAGAAATGGGCTGTGAACTAAATTGAATGCAATGGCGAATGGATGAGAGAGACGATGTATCAATACGACTGATTAACTGGCAATTACTTTACTCACCGACGCTGAATTTCCCTAAAGTTATTTGAAAGTATCCACTGGCTGTACAGTATAGATAATAAAAGGATTATTCAGTTTTATTTTCTCGCGCGAACAAACATCATAATGTCACTAACATTGTTGATTAAACTGGAAAAAAAAGATATATTAAAATATATTGGAATATGTTTGTACAATTTATTGCTTTTTATAATCTTTTAAGTATTATATAGTCTTCTTAACTATTAAATTATACATAATTATCGTCTGAGAGATAAGACCTAACCTAATCTACCAGAAAGCCAATATCTCAGACGGATACATCGCGCCATCTTTCGAATAAGTTATAAAGTTTTGTCGATATTTGATTTTTTGAAATTTTTTATAACGGTGATGCAAAATATCTATATGCATTTCATCACATCACTCTATTAGTTCAATGCCAAAAAGTTTAGATCAGAATTAATAATCATTTTAAAACTTATTATAACTATATCTTTTAGGTAGTGTTAATTTTTACCATATTTTTTATTTAATTTCTGAGATTCTTGTATCATCTCATTTGATATATACACTATTCTTTGCAGCAACTTTACTACTTATACATGAGATCCGTTTAAATTATTTTTTAATTTATTTTTAATATCAAAAAATCCTTCTTTATATATACAAATACACATTAAAACATGGTAATTTAACAGAAATATGCATTTCGGCTATCTTAGCCCTCTTCAGTTTCATTGTTAAGATATAAGGAATATTAAGGATTTTTTGATATTAAAAATAAATTAAAAAATAATTTAAACGGATCTCATGTATAAGTAGTAAAGTTGCTGCAAAGAATAGTGTATATATCAAATGAGATGATACAAGATCTCAGAAAATAAATAAAAAATATGGTAATCATTTTAAAGTTTAATAAAACTAGTGTTATTGATCGCTTATGTTTCCATTAAAAGGTAGATATTTCTCAACATATTGCAAGAAACTACATAACCTATAATATCTAATACTTATTTTGATTCTAAAAATTCAATTTTGAGGAATTATTATTATTTACCAGTTTCAATAATGCCAAATTACAATCTTGAAACAGAAAATTCTAAATAACTTATGCCAAGAACTAAAAATTGCTGATATTATATATGATCTGTTTGATCCTTTGCATTTCCCATAATGGAAGAAATATATGTGAATTCTATTAGCATGATAACATATATAAATATTATCCAATTTCAATGAAGTTAATATATATTATTGAGATTCATTTTGTGAATCAAATCTAATAATAAGCAATTATAAAGAAATATTTTCCAAATCTGTTATTTCTGATTGAATAAAGATACAAGATTAAAACATGTCATCAAAAAATATTTCCAATGACAATCCATATGGTGGATGTCATAAAAATTTATTAAATACCATAAATTATAGAGAACATTATATTTCATACATTATTATAGAGAAATCCTAGAAAAATTGTTTCCCATTTTTAAAAGGATCAATCTAATTGAAATATTAAAGTCAAATATTATTCTTACTTCAGATTTGACTTTAACAAGTTGACCATCCTATTAAATTTTATAAAATCATATCAAATCCAATAGTTCAAAAGTTATTAAGGAGGAATCTTTGAACTTTGAATGTCTATCATTTTTTATATAATTGACGATAAAAAATTGATATCATTTTCAATGACTTAATATTTCTCTTAAATCTCATAAAAAAAACTAATAAATAACTCAGGATATATTTTGAAAGTATTTCAGAAGTTTGAATGCCTATTTTTAAATGGTTGAAGCTAAAGGGTTAAATGATGCAGAATCAACATTATCTTTAATGGTAAAACATCACTACTAAATTTCATGAAATTTTCTAATCAGTTTCAGAAGATATTACTGAGACACACATATACCACTTCAATAGACAGCCAGCATAATCTCATAAACTTCATTTTTCTTTAGAAAGCAAATTAAAAATGAGATATGAGATCAATATTATTAGTCTAAAATATATTCACGGGTGATTAAATAATATTTCAATTAAACACAAAAATCAGAACTAATACTCTGTCTATCATTAAACTAAAATAATAACTTAATTGAATAAATTTACATTTTCCTGTCTTAGAGCTGTGTTGAGTTATTTCAATTAAATATTATCCAATCTGAATGAAATTCATATACAGTGGATTCTGCTTAATTGGGACAAATCTCAAAGAACGAAAACCAAACTAATAAACTAATAAAAACAGTCGATTCTGCTTAATTGGACCACCAGGCCAAATCTCAAAGAATGGAAACCAAACTAATAAACTAATACATAATATTATTATTAATACAGTGGATTCCGCTTAACTGGGGCAACGCATAATTGCGCCAAATCTCAAAGAACGGAAACCAAACTAATAAACTAATACATAATTTATCGGAAACCAAACTAATAAACTAATACATAATTTAAACGCTTAATTGGGAGAAACCAAATTAATAAACTAATACATAATTTAAATGCTTAATTGGGACCAGTAGCAGAAAAAGAATTTTTGATTTATTTTAGGGATTTTTTTCAAAAGTATGGCTACACATACATACACTAATCTTTGCCAAGATGTCAAGAAATGATTTTACCCCAAGTAAAATTGCTTGGCTGAATAAAATTAAAAGCCAGCCATTTAATATAAAATTGCTTGGCAGAATAAAATTAAAAGCCAGCCATTTAATACAAGTTCTAATCTTTGCCAAGATGACAAGAAAGGATTTTACACTCAAGTAAAATACTTGGCTGAATAAAATTAAAAGCCAGCCATTTAATACAAGCCATTGTAGATTCGCTGAAATAACCAAAATCTACCAGACACGTCCTCTACAAAAAGAAAATCAACTGCGTATGGCGTGGGCATTACAGAAAGAAATTCCAGGAACATCAAAAAGAAAGCGTGGTGGAAAAGATTCAGAAATCGAAGAAGCATTAGATCAATGAATTTCTATAGTTAGCAGGCGAGGCATGAATATCAGCGGCCCAGTATTAAAGACAGAGATCGGTAAAATCTAATAATTAGGTACCTATTTTAATAAATCATTAAAATAGGTACCTAATTATTATTTTTTTACCTACAAATTACATATTTTATTTTAGAATTTATTATTACAGGTAGGCCTCGATTAGTGCGAATAATTGGTTCCACGAATTTCTCGCACTAATCGAAGTATTAACTCTATGGAAAATATGGTAATTGGTTCTTGCTTTGTGAAATTCCGGCCATTAACTAACTTCAAAATGAATAACTCTTAAACAGTTAGTGTTAAGTTTATTGTAAATATTTATTTTCATATTTTACATCATTGTTCATCATCTAAATTAATAACTTACCAGGAATTGCGTCTCATATCATCATCAAACCAACCGCCAAATCAAAACTAAAATAGCGAATCGAAAGCGGAAGTTGAGCGCCGCCTGGCCGCCAATTCTGGGTCGAGAATTGAGTGAATAGTCCGATTTGCAATTAAGCATTGCAACTTTATTGAATCAGTAAATTAGTTCCAGATAGCATTAATAAGCGAAGTTAATGAACCAATGAGAAATTTTTAACAAGTTTTCTATTTGTTTATTAGCAGAATACGACACCAAAAGATAACAAAAACAAATTTTTTTCACAAGTTTTATTTTAAATAAAGAAATCAGATAATAAACAAAAGAAAATAAATAATATCGGTAGTACAGCAATATAATAGGCAAATAAATTTGTAAAGATATCCTTATTTAAAAAAATTTAACAAAGAATGCTTTTATGTCGCTCAATCACATCCATTTTTTGCTGTAGCGTAATCACTTCTCTTTTTTTCGTTTCCTGTTTTATCATCAAAAGTGTTCTTCCTTTTATCCATTTCGATACTTTTTAAAAGAGAAAATTCTGTACTATACTGTATGTATACGATAGCAAAGCTAAATAATAGTACAGTAATGTTAAACAGTTAACGGCAAAAAGCCCATCTTTCTGATGTTTCACCCCTTCAAAATCGTGTGACCGTTCTTGGACTGCTCCTCGTTCGGTTTTACTAACCGAAAATTAACGGTAATTTGTTAATTGACATCATAAAAGGAGCTTTGTTAGTAAGACTGATCTGTGTTTACAACTCGCACTATTCGAATCTTTTCTCGCGCTAACCGAATAACGGTATCAATTTTTTAAGTCACGCTAATCGAATTCGCGCTAATCGAGGCCTATCTGTACTTCGTTTAATTGGGACAAAATGGCTTGGCCCGACGTGTCCCAATTAAGCAGAATCCATTGTATATTAGAATCATCAAAAAATCAAATCTGGATACTTATTATTTTACAAAATACACATAGTTCTTGACTTACAATAGGGTTCAGTTTCAAATCCTGCCATTAAAATTCAAAATGATTATAAGTTGAAAATGCCAAAAATTTATAAATTTCTTACTACTGATGTTTATTAGGACACTATGCATTATCTTAATAAGCATAAAGAACACAAAACCTTATAACAAGACACAAAAAGGATGCTTTTCATATATCAGATCATTGGGTAAGAGATTGAACCCATGGAATTGCATTAACTAATCATAGAGTTTACTGATTATATCACCGTCATAAGTTGAGAACTACTTGTAATAAAAATAATAAAATAAAATTAATGATCTTTACAAGACAGCAAATGGCTAATTACTCTACCCGTTTGGTTTTCTGTTCTGTTATCTTAAGAATAAATGAAAAATATATGAAATCTATATTAGAGTTCTTGGAACATTTTTTAAATCTTTGTAAATATTATAGATTCAATCTTATTCAATTTGTTGTATTCTAAAATATTTATATTTTATTGATTGAACAGCTGATGATTTTAACTGAGATATTCCTATATTCTAGAGATAATTAAAAATTTATATATTGCTATATTGTGCTATGCTTATGTTGTAAATACTACAGTAAGACCTTGTTTAACGCAGGGATACATTCCAAAAAAACCAAGCACTAAATGAAACAGCATTAAAATGAGGCCATCTTAACATGTATAATAAAGATAAGTGAAAAAAGACAGTGAATAAAAAAATATATGTATTTTATTTATTTTGTAATATGTATTATTACTATTGTATTACATTAATTATAGACATTTTTTTTTGTTAATTTATCAATCTGTATTCATAATTCATTCATGAAAATCAAATATTCGAATAAATAATTTATGTTTGTGCTGAGGAAGGTTCTTCCTCATTTGATACTTTTTGTTTTTTCGTTAAGAAGTTATCTAACATCATTTGCCTTTTCCTCATGAAATAAAAATGTTCTAACTTCAAAGAATTATAATTCAAAGTGGCAGAGTAAGTTATCTTGACTGTATCAAATTATAGTTCGAAGTGGCAGCATTCAGGTTAAAACTAAAATGGGATAATTATTTTTTTTTATTACTGTAAAGTAATATTGATGATCAATCATAAATATGAACTGTGACCTTAGCAGACTTTTGCATGTACTGCATTGCACTGATATCAAATGCATTGTGAGATGGTATAGGAGTATCAAAGCAACTAATTCATGTGATTTCAGATTTATATGAATATAAGTTTGAAAAACTGCACCATATCAAAACAGCATTAAGCAGGGTCTTACTGTATCTTCTCTCAGAAAAAGTACTAACATTAACTAAAATTAATTATAACAAAAAAATTAAAAAATAAATGAAAAAGATCACATAATTGATTTATCAATTTTAGATAACTTTGGCAAAGCTCTGAAATGCAGAATATTGGAATTTATTTGGAGAGTTACTTGATATCCTAAAAAAGCCTTATCAATATTTTTAGTAGATTTTAACCAAAAATACTAGATCTGTTACTTTAAAAAAGATGGAGACTGTTAGTCGGAACAGGTACTTATTAAGGCTTTAACCCAAAACTATCACAAACACTTGCTTTAATCGTCAATAGGAGAATAAACAGCAATATAAGCAAGGTATTCACAGATTTATTAATCAGGAAAAACGTTTTTGGACCTGATTAGAGTCCAAAAACGTTTTTTCGAATTATGGAATGCCTTCTTAAGTATTGTAGAACTGATGATGGACTCTAATCAAGTCCGAAAACGTTTTTCCTGATTAATAAATCTGTGAATACCTTGCTTATAGTGCTGTTTTATTCTCCTATTGAAGGCTTTATTTAGCTTCAAATCTTAAGAGGTCAAAATATTGTATGTTTTATTTTATATGTATAATATTGATAATAGTATAAGCACTAACTCTATGGAGACAGCTACCCTTGTGAATATTTGGACAATGGAGAAAAATTATGCATTTACCCTTGTAACAGCATAGCTGTATCTTTATAACAGAGTTGGCAGTATTCAAAATAATGAGAAGGAAATAAACCATTCATATATCACCAAGCTGATGCTATTATACATATATCTCTACATATTTTTTCAAGTTTATATTTATTCTTTTCTTCATACACATGTACCTCATACAAACTGAAATCTATATAACCATGGTGGCCAAATTGCAGCTCTTTGGTACTTTCAATGTGGCTTCATATCATGAAAATCAATAATATGAAACAAATATCTATTTAATTTAAAAAAATAATATATTTGTAATTTGTTCAGGATCCATGCGAGATATACAGAGTGAAGAAAAACTTCATCGTAAATGTCTAATGAACATATAGTGTAAATGGCACTGTTTTTAAATTATAACCCTTTAAAGATAGCTAATCACCATCAAGTACACAAAGCGTTATAATGTGTTGCATTGCCACTACTTACGCATTGTGTCGCTTTCCTACTTACTACTGGGTAGTAAGAAGGCAAGTGACGTGTTTTGGCAACGCAACGCTTTGTGTACTCAATGGTGATTGGCTAGCTTTAAAGGGTTATAACTCGAAAACGGTGCCATTTAGACCATATGTTCATTAGACATTTTTGACTTGTTTCGAGGTCCCCTATCAGTACACAAAATTTTACAACAAAGTTTTTCTTCACCGTGTATAATAAATAATTTTTGAAACCATTGTTACGATTACCAAAAAAAACTGATGCAGCTCTGATTAACCCAGAAAGAAACTGATTGTGGCTCTCAAGTATTTGAGATTGTCCTATGTGGCTTGTAGTGACAAAATTTGGCCACCTCTGCTATATAACTTCAGCTACTCATCCATCTGTTCTCTCCACTCTTTCATAGATCTTCTATACATCCAACATATATTCAATTTGTAAGTTGTTTTTAAATCACTTCATATGGCCAAACCATCTCAAAGTTGACTTACATATTGCATCTATCATATTCCTTTTCATTCCACAATGTTTTTGTATTTCATCATTCAAGACAATCATAATACATCATTCCAGTTACATCTATTAAATACAGTAAGTGTCCTACTTACACAGTTTCAAGTTTGTGGTTTCAGAGATACATGGATACGTCTCTTTTATTTGTGCTGAATTTCCATAAAATTTTTTTCAAAAATATCACTTATGGCCTTAAATTTTCTATCTATGCTTAAAGTTTGTTTATAATTTTTATTTAGCTATGCCAATAATAACACAAAAAATATATAGCCATCCAAGCAAGGTATAAGCAAAGTTTTAATTATCTATAACGTTTTCGGACTAATTAAAGTCCATCTTCAGTAGTACGTTACAAATCAACTCTTGAGACATCTTGAGATCAAAGAGTTGATTTGTAACGTACTTCTGAAGATGGACTTTAATTTGTCCGAAAACATTATAGATAATTAAAACTTTGCTTATACATTGCTTGGATGGCTATATTTTTTTGTGTTATTATTGATATTTAAAGCAAGAGACTTTTGAATTATACGTGTTTAGCTATGCCATTTATCAAAGTGTACATTTATATATATAAAATTTAAACATTGTTGAACTTATGTAGTTTTCAGTTTATACAGAAATTTTTTGGATGAATTAATGGTATAAGTTGAGGACCTACTGTATCTCATTTCTATTGCAGTCAAATGCATTCTACGACTTTCATTCCATACCCAGGCCTCACTTCCATATATGAATATTGGGACTAGCACACTGATATACAGCCATTCTAGCATTCTTTTAGAGATTCTCATTCCTAACTTGCCTTGTGAATCCACAACTTTCAATCCATCATTTGCTATTCTCACAATCTCGTTATCAATGTGGCCCCTATATCATTTCATAATATAAAAAATGGAAATAATAATTAATAAATTAAAACATAAACTATATATATATACATACACACCCATGTATTATATAAAAAAATACTTCTAGATTTTTTTTATCCTTACAATCACTTTCAAAATTGATCCTTCCTTTTTGTATAATTTTTTTGTGAAAACATATATTAACATTTGGATTTTAGTATATTTACTTCCCCAGCAAAAGTTAAAAGTTGATACCTATAGTTATAAATAATAATATATACTGTATATTATTACAATGAAAATATTGATTAATAATAATTTAAATTAAAAACTAATAATTTTTGTTGTATTGATTCAAATCTGCTGTGAAAAAAGTAAATGTCCAATATATTTATTAAATAATATTTTCTTAATATAATTACTATTATATAACTCAATATACTGTTTTGAAGTATAAAGTGTAACTGTTATATTAAAAATATTCTGTTAGGAACATATTTTTATCATCTATATTTTTCATTCTCAATCCATTTCAAAATCAAGCATAAATCTTCACATTCAAAGTATATTAATAAAAAAAATAATGCTGGTTATTGGAAACAGACTTATCTAGAAACAGTATCCATTACAAAACTTTCTTTATATTTGCTTATTATAAGCATATCTTGATTTAAGGCACTTTGCTAATACAGTATTTTCAATTATATTCATGTTTATCATCTTTTGGGCTTGCTTTTCTTATAAGGCAGTTTTTTATAAGTGACATGCACATTAGATAGAGTAAATCAACTGGCATCATTTGGTCACATTGCAAAAATTATCTATTGACATAGATTTGTACTTTAATTAACAGTTTCTAATATACACCTTGTGGAGTATCCAGAGCCCCTTTTTTGCTGTTCTTAGATGATATTGGAGCCTGTGGTGCAAAGTGCCTGACTGCTCAGAGATAAAGTAAATTTTTACCCTATAAATTATTTAATTCATCATCCAATATCTCTCGTTTTGCTACTTGATTTTTTTCCCCATTTGTGTTGAATATTCTAGAAATTTTTTTTAAAAATTAAATCATGTTTAAATTTTTTGTTGGTAGATCTAATCATTTTTCTTAAGAAAAATGATTAGATCTACCAACAAAAACTTGTATTTCTATTCAAAATTTGTCACGCCATCTCGAATAATTATTATAAATGGTAGCCCACTTTGGATAAAAATATATTAAGTTTTATATATATATATATAACATATCAACCTAAACTTGTTACACTAGCATAGCCATAAATGAAAACTATTGTAAACTTTTCAAATTCTACAATTGAATAAATAACGTTTCTTACAGTAACAGCTGCACAAAATACTATCGTAGATATTGCCGTAATACAAATAAATGCAATATTCAGTGCATTATTTTGAATCTCTTAAGTGATAAATATTTCTGAATTCATGCAAGTTTGAGAAAATTACGGCATGAAATGCGTCTTTGCTCAAGAGAGAGAATTGGTGATGTGTTAACAAGCCTGCAAATAGAACACTAACTTTATGAATTATTATGATTATGCTATTATTTTCTGGAAAAAGAAACTTAGACGAATACATATGATCATGATCTGATATATAATTAAGATATGTATGAAAAGTAATATGGAATAATCCCTACAACAACTACAATTTACCATTCTAAGGCCCGCGTCATCTCGACTCCAGACCAATACTTGTGACGTCATACTGATGTTTTTACAGAAGGATCTTGGAGCGAGGCTATCTTCCTGTCTGTAGCTTTAATGGCGGACAATGATTCGTTTTTAAGAATGTAAGCCAAAAGACAGCTGACAACATTTGTTTGCTTATAAGTGACGTGAAAAGTAAGTTTATTATCAGTCACTGAAATAACGACAAATATTTAGAGAACATTATTAGAGACATACAAAAGCATTTAGTAATCATGAAACGGCGTCGGGCGTTCCTACTGGAGCAAAGAGTTCTTGACATCCTTTCAGTTAGAGTTGCGACAAACATGTCAGAATCATCCAAATGACACATTTGACCATATAAATATATTCAAAACATCAACACAAATAATAATAAAATATTCTAGCGTATGTTCGTTCACTAACTATTTCGATGGAAAGCTTATAAAATTGGATTTCATTAAGCCTTGAACGTTAGTCTTAACTAGCATCTGGTTAAGCCTAACATTAGAAATTAAATTTAATGTCTTGAATATAAACATATGAACCATTTACAATAATTTGACAGTTATGATTGAAGAAATGCAAAATTTTTTGCATGGAATTATATTTTACTAAATGATCATCAATTCACCTTTTCGACTACAGGCGTCCAACTTTGACTAAAGTTTACATTTGTTTGTTTTTCTCTATCGAAGTGTGTTTTACGAAGGCGAAAAAATAAAAACTTGATCTAAATATTAAAGTAGTTGAGATGATGATTGTTGATTATGAAAATTTATGTAATGCTTAATTGTATTACATTTAGATTAGTTATTAAAAGCGTGATTTTTTGATACTTTCCTTTTGGCTGGACTCGTGTGAAATTTTGAAATAGTAAAATGTAAGCTAGATTTAAAATAGATTACTTTTTAAATTGCAATATCTTAAAAATAATTTTAAATTAATAAAGTTCGTATATGTATTTGTTATAAAATAATGATTATATTAAATCGGTTGTGAGAAAGTTAAAAGCCTATATTTACGATAATTTTGTATTTTATTAAAGACATTTTAAACTTTAATTAAAGTAATAAATAATAAAATTATAATAAAAGGATAGCAACGAAAATAAAACTTTCATAAATATGAATTTATGAAATGTTTTTGAAAAATATTGAAAATTTCTATGCAAATTTCTTTTTAGAATAAGATTTTAAATATCATTAGTGTCTGAAAAATTTGTTTTAATATTATTATGATGATTTAAAATTTTTGAAAAAATTATTTGAAACAAACTTAAATTATCTTAAATGTGAAATAATAATTGTTCTGATTTGCCATTAGTGCCTGTTTTCAGTTTGCAACAGTCAGAATCCAGATTTTTTTTTCATTTTGGGATATCTCTTATAAGAAGACTACAGGTAATCGTAGATCATTATAAAAATTTGGTCGCTCAACAAATAATTTTGTTTAATATGAAATAGATTAATAGAAAAACACTAAATTATTTATTTAAAACACTAACACTAATTTCTAAACTCCAAATAAAAACATTGTTAGAATTATAAATTTTATCAAAAATTATTTTGCGGAAAATGCTTATAGCATCTTAAATATTATATACTTTAGAAATTTTATTTATCTATTTTTATATTATTTACTTCATTTTAAATCAGCATAATAATCAAATTATATGTTAATCACATAGAAATACATACATAAATATATTATATAAAGTAGTATTGAAAACTGTTTATATACCTCCTGAATATATTAAAATATCCAATCAAAAATTATCAGTTTCCCAGTTTCATGTTTTGATTGGTGAATTAATTTAATATGTATCTTAGAACAATATAGAAAAAAATTACTTTAAATACTATAAAAAAATTATTTTTGTATATATTATTATATAATTCTAGGTAATGCTAATTACAAGTTTATATAACAGATTATTACAGGATCAAGGATGTATTGGATTAAGATTTCCCTGCAATAATAAATAATAATTGATTATTTTTCATATTTTCATATTAAAGTATATAATTTAAAAATATTATATATATAAAATATATATAGTTTATAATAATTTAATATTTTTATCATCTAAAAAATAACTTGAAATAGTCATACTAGTATTTTTTAACAGTTAGTAGCTTTTGTTTACATTCTGATCAAAATCATATTTATAGTGCATATGATTAAATGCAGTTAGAATTTTAATAATTTTTATTTTAATGCATATGGTTATTAGGCAGATTATAACATCTTCCTTCTACAATTGATATTTATGGTTTAAATTAACAAAATTTTTGCAACTGAATGATTTAAATATACTAAAGCTAATTGGACCTATCAGGTTTCACATAATCTGTACATCTCAAGATTTTTGATGATGATTAAATTTTCTAGTTTTACATATGCTGTAGAACATTTTCAGTTAATGATGATTAATCTATAAATAAATATTTAATTTTTGCCATTTTCACTTTAAAAAATATAAATCTTAATAATTGTGATAATTGAGATAGTGTTATAGATTCAAACATCTTCAGAGATGATAAAGTCAAATCAAAAATTATTTTTAATGCTTTTTATATACAAATTGTTCCAAAATTATGGGAAAAATAAATATTTTAATTCTAAATTAGTTAACCAGGACCATTGAATAGTAAGTTAGAAATGAATTATTGAAGAACTGAAAGAAAAGAAACATTCAGAATGTGTTCAAATATAAATTTTTCAGGAAGTTAATATGAAAAAGATTGACATGTGCATGCATGTTAATAGCATTTTTTTCTGTGGATCTATACTTCTGGAACTAACGCACACGCACACGCGCGCACACACACACGCGCGCGCACACACACACACACACACACACACACACACACACAGTGTATACATATATATAAAATAGCATTATCTAAGATTATTTAAAATAAACAGAACATTAGCACTATAGCAGGTTTAAATATAAGAAATATTAACAGTAATATAATTTCAGTTCTTTAACATATTAGAAATGATTTTTGTTAATTTTTTAAATATTTTATTGAATTCATACTACATGTATGAATAAATATGTAGTATGATGTATACACATATTCATTCTGTATGTATCAAGTATTTCACATACTTGACTAGTGTGTGTTTTAATTTTTGTATTTTAATAAATACTAAAATTATTTAATATAAATTTTATAATCATAGATTTTGATATAATCTAGCATGTTTGACTTTTCAATGAAACATATTTCTCTAAACTTTATTCATGATTTTTCCTTAGTGATGTTTGTAAAACATTGTTAGAAAATTTGTTTAAATTTAAATCCATATTTCTTTCCATTACTTTAGCAGGAATACTCACCTGCTTAAGTGCTATGGTTTTTATTTGTTTAAAGTTGTTCTAATAATTCTTTCATTATTCATATAAGAAATATTTTATAGTAAATCTTAAACTTTATGAAATTAATTTTTATTTTAATCATATAATCATATAATATATAAAAATTGTATGTAGCCGAATTAGGGTCATAGTATGAAGAGCACAACATGAATATTATACAAGTATTCAAAAAACTTGAACGTTTTGAAAAACGTTTTCAACGTTTTTCAACAAAACTTTATATTGGGCCCAAGTTCATGTGTTCTATGAACGAGCCTATACCAACAATATTTTCCCTGGAGATCTCTCTTTCAGTTATTGCTTGTTATATATTCTGTGACACTTTTTAAAACAAAATCTCAGTTTTAAGTTCAGTTTGTTTTAGTTTTTAATTTTTTATTGTATTTTATAATGGAAGATAAAAATTGATTGTGTTAGTAAGACAAAATGTAGTTTTGCATGGCTTATCATATCAGTTGCTTGATCTCATCCCTAATATAAATGAAATACTATTTCTTTGGGTTAATGTCATGCTTGTTTTGTGATCTTCATTCTGCTGTATAAATAGACCTTTAAAATATAAACTAGTGATAGGAAAATTATAATCTATGGGCAAAATGCAAACTGAAAATCCATTTTATTTAGCATATTAAGACTTTTATAAAGAGAGCTTCTGAATTATAGTTGTAATTAAAAATTACAACTATATAAATAAACTATATATATAAACAAATAAACTTTGACTGACACAATAGGTAGGAATGAACAGTAAAATTAATAAAACAAATATCATTATAAGTCATAATAATTCTTCTGGATCATTGAATATTTGAGTTTGCTTCAAATGGCCCATAATCAGAAAAGTCACTATAATAAACAATCAAATTAGTTACATACAAATGATTGGGATTTGAAATAAGACCTTAGCATTACATATTTTATCTAAAACAGAACACACTTTATTTTTTTTAAATAAAAATATGAATTAATTTATAATATTATAGAACAGTAGTTCCATAATATTATATACAGTGACTACTATAGTTACACAGTTAATAGGAAGGAGAAAACAATATAACCTATCTTGAAAATAATTCAAATTGAAATTCACTTATCCATAAGAATCAAATCAAATTGACAGTCACTTATCCAATCAATAGTATAAATAAATAATCCATTCCAACTGTATCCTATTTAAAAATAAAGTTCTAATTTTTGTAAGGCCCAATAGGCCTTAGAAGGTCTCCTAATTTAATGAAATAATTGTTACAAGAAAATATTGAAATATGGTGTAAAAATATTAATAATAATGTTAATTTAGTGTAATTGTATGATTATATTTGATTTTGTAATGATCTGTCTTGTTATTTTTTAAATTGTTAGAATGAGATAATTTTGATGTAAAATCTTTCTTAGATTTGTTTTCCATTATTACCATTTTTTGAAATATTTAATATCTGGGAGAGAAATGGAAAGAGAAACTAATTACAAATAGACAAATATCTACAAAGAACTTTTTTGAAAAATACTTCTTGCTTCTTCCATGACTCAAGAGGACACAGAAGGAGCAAGACTTCTCAAAAAGAAGAAGAGAGTAGACAAGAAGGTGACAAAGAAGTTTAATCTCTAGTTTGATGTTTGTCAAAGTTAAGAAATATAGTCAAAAATGAATCTTTATTTTGTTCTGTTGGTTGGACATCTGATAAAGGCAAAATGAGAATGAAGATGGCACTGAACCTTAATAATGCAATATTAGTGAATAATTTAATATGGAAGAATTTATGCAGAAGGAACTGGAAGGAGAATAATTGTCTTTTTCTCTCAGGTATTTTCTCCAGGATCAAACAGTTGTCTCTTCTGTTCAGGTAAATCTGAAAGTCTCGTTCAATTGTTGATCTTGTTATTTTGTTTATAATTTGATAGTCAACTGTTCATTTAGATTTAGTGTTTAGTTAATAATATCAGTTGTGTTTTCATTTTTTTGTTACTTTAATAAACTCATTTTTTATTTGTTCTATACATCTAGTCAATTCCTCCCATCCTAGACTTCAGTGATACTGATGCACTACTTATCCATGTGTTGCACATTATACATCAGCCATATTCTAAACATTGACATCTCATAGTGCTGGAGAAAACATTAAATTTCTTGTAGTACCAGTCCTGATATTAAACATAATTTAAATCATTGGCCCAGCTGAAGATTTGACATTTTTGATCAGAATTATAGATATTCTCCAATTTACACTGAATAATTAAGACCGAAGTTTTTTTATGTAAGTTGAATTTTATTTAAACTAAAATAATTTTTTAAGAAAAATTCTGAATCAAAAATGGACCAGATTCTGATGATTACACTTACACAACATTATGATGAGATATTATACACTGATTGAGAAAGATACAATGTTGCATGAAATAGTATTGTATCAGTAATATGATACTTAAGATCAATAAACAATACAAAACATAAATTAAGTATATGAACTTATAAATATTATAGATTAACATATTTATGCTTTTATAACTTAACTAGTAAATGCGCCTGTCAAAAGTGACGGGTAAAATAAAAAATTTACTGATACAATTCTTTTTTAATATTGATATAGATAATATACTCTTTAATATGGGATTGAAAATGTTGAAGGAATTAAGAAAAAAACACAATATCAAAGTATTTTAATAGACTATTAAATAATCAAAGTTTCATAATAATAATTGGAAACATTAGACAATATATTAAATCTGTAAAAATAATTTATTAAAATGGTATAAACAGTAAGAAAAGTTTTGGATGTTAATCCAAAATTTGACAGATATCAATCATTGGGCCACAATAATGCTGATGAATCAAATTTTTGTTAAATTTGTTATTATCGATTTTAATAGCCTCTGTTAGAAGTGTTGGTTGATTATTTGCTTGTAATACGCTTCTCTTCCTAGCACAATATTGTTGCCATCTTTCTCGACTTTTCTGACATAATTTTTCTTCTTGTGATTCCATTTTAAATTAAAAGGGAAAAAAATAATATCAGCATAGTAGTCAAAATGTATCTATAAGAAACTAAAATAAACATGCTGATAACAATTTTAATTTTGGTAAAATACCACCGAGACAAATTAACGTTTGTAAATATTAGATACAATTAACACATGGCTTCACTGATCTTGAAATAATTCCATCAAATTCATTAAACTTTAAATCACTATTTTATATTTAATTGGAAAATTTTGATCCAGCTATAATATAGCTTCTGAAGCCATCAGCATATGCTATAATTATACTGTATAGTATACGGTATATCTAGCACAGTGTCTGCCAAACTGTGCGCCACAAAAGATTTGAAAATATTTAATATAGTGCATTTCTCATTCATAAAATTCAGTCCATCTACAAATATATATGATAATACAAACTGCAAAATAGCAGGATATAAACCTGACATTAACAGAAAAAGAAAATTTAACAGACTTGAGAAATGACCCTGTATACAAAGCTTCACATTCTGTTTTAGAATTGTCAGCATTTCGGATTTTGCTCTGGAACCAATATCCTCGATTAGTTACTGCAGCCATTAAATCCTTGTTGCTGTTTGGATCCTCGTATCTTTGCGAATTAGGTTTCTCAGCTCTCATGGAAATTAAATCAAAAAAACAGGAACGATTACTGATAGTAAATGAGGAGTTACGTATATGTTTATCTAATTTAGAGCCACTCTTGATATAATTATTTCTCAAAATCAGTCGCATCTTTCTCATTAATAAAATTATTATTTATATTACCTACTTATGTAATTTTTATAAAACAATATTATTTTATTATTGTTTCCTATAATAATAACAATAATAATAATAATATTTTGATTTATATTAATAAAATAATTTTTTTTTGGATTTTTATTTGGTATGCCGCAAAACAAATTCCCTTGCTTCAGTGTGCCGTGAAGTAAAAAGTTTGGCAGACACTGATCTAACACAATGCATGTAGCATCAGCCTAATTATCAAGTCTGCCAAAATTTATATTTTAATGTAAGAATTATAGTTTCATCAAAATTGTTTAAAAAAATAAAAAATTTATTGGCTGGTCTAATGTGCTCAAAAGAGATTGTCAAATCATATATATTAATAGTCAAATGTGATTGGCTGCTGGCAGGATGTCCTTTTTTCAGTCGAACCACTATACCGATTTCTATAAATATAGTATCATTAGAAAGGTCTAATTTTCGGATGTCTGCGACAGCCAAAATTATTTGTTGTTGTTAATAATAAAAATTAAATTGAAATTGTAGTTCCTCTAAAAAGACAAAGTCCTCAGATGGACAGTAAACGTAATAATGGATGCCATTTTTGATTCCCTCGATGTTTGGATTCCCTATGAGAGTTCAGAGGTGTATTTCGTCTTTAAATACAGTATTATTAAATTAAATCACTATCAGTGATTATATTTCCACTCATTTATATGAGTGGGTAATTTCTAGTACATTATATTTACAATTGCCTATGACCACGTGGAGTCAATCTACTCACTAAGCCTAACAAAATTTAACTTATACTAACTTATTTAATATAATGATAAATAGAAACATTGGATTAAATATTAAAAGATATAATAAATATCGAATTAAATTAGGGACTATGCATTTAAAATAAAACTAACACAACATACCTTTGAATATACACTTCAAATTTCATTACGATAGCATAGGAGCCAACGTTCGCCATTACTTTCAAACGTAGTAATCATGTGATCATATAGTCCAATGAAACTGCTCAGATACCTAAAGAACAATTATTTTAATCCAATAGCATCACCAGCTAGGCATATCACGTAGTCATCGTAATCCAATAATATCGCTTAGAAAGTGTTACTCTTTCCAAGCTTCGGCTTTTATATATATAGATAATAATAGATATTAATAATAAATTTATTATAATATATAATTAAAATAATAAAATAATATATTTTAAAAAGCGTTACTCTTTCCAAGCTTCGGCTTTTATATATATAGATAATAGATATATATATATATATTTATATTCTATATCTGAAAAAATATTAAAAATTATGGAAAATATTTTGAGAGTCAGATATATGTAGACTGGGGAATACTGGAGAGTTTATATATAGTTTTATGTAAATTACCTGGTATTCCTGTTGAAATGCTGCTATTTCTTTCCCATTACAATGTTTAAGAAATAATGATATAAACAAATACTAGGAGTTCTGCCCCTGGAACTTTTGGCCACAATCCCATAGGGCTGGTTTGAAGATGGGGCAATTGCTTGAATTCCAACCAACTGGTTTTAGAAATACCTCTTCATATATGAAACGTTTTTAAATGAATTACGTATTAGAAAAAGTTTTTAGTCTTGCATATTAATAATAGTTCTGAAAATAGCTATCGAGGATTAAGGGTTGAAAAAGGCTGTTTAAATAGAAATTAAATTCACTCAAGGTGAAAAATGTGTAATTTACCTTGATTGACAAATGTGTAAACTGTGAAGACTGTTAATTTTAATTTGCAAAGGCATTAAGCTTTTAATTTTAAATAATAATAATATTTAAGTATTTTAAATCAAAGAAATAAATAATTTAAGATTAATAATAAAAATAAACCTAGTAATAAAAAGGTTATTTTTTAAATAATTGAACTGCTAAAGAATATTGTGCCATCTATTGATGACAATATTTTTTTTAATTTTCAATATTTTGAGACTTAAAATAAAAAAATTTGGGATTTTTCCCTCTGGATATGACCTAAATGCTATCTCTATGATAAATTAAGTTTGAAGTTTATATACCAATGGTTAGAGTTGGGAATTTCCATTAGTCATTCATGTTATTAAAATATATTTAGTGCAATGGCGGAACTACAATGTGCCAGATCCTGCAATGCAGGAGGCTCAAATCCTCTTGATACTTTCTTTACCCTTTTTTTAAATTAAAAACATAATACAATATAAATTAAATGCACCCTGAAAAGAGTAAAACATTCATTGAATCAGAGCAGTGCAGTGGTAGTAGTAGTAACTAAAATTATGAAAATAAAAGATAAGATGCAATTAGAGATTTTGCAAATTTAAAATGCAGGAGAAAGAATTTCAAATATATTTTCTTTTGATTGATTTTGTTATTTTGTTTATATTGTGTTTTAAATGATGCAATTTTATTCTTTTTTTATATTTTCTAATTAAAATATCTAGATAAAAATTTGTTTTTTGTGGTAGAGACCCGAATAATATTTTGCAAGGGGGCCAAAAATTTTAAGTTCCACCATTATATATATTGCAGTCACTGTATCTTGTAATCTAATATATGTATATATTAAAGAGACAGTGACTGCTTCACTTACATGATTTCACTTAATGTTATTTTCTGGCATTTATCGTATTACTTCGAATTTAAGCCACAGTAGGATTTTAAAATTGGAAAAAATAAAAATGATTTTATAATAGGTTTTGAAAAATAAGAAACATTTGTATTTACTTAAGTAGGTACTAATATATATAATAAGTTATCTAATTTATTGAGAATTTTCTTCAGATATACTATCACTTTCCTTTATTTTAAAAATAGTGCCAGGTCTCTTATCCCAAACATGTTCTAATCAATCTTTCATCAATTCTGTTGTCAATTCGAATTTTAATACCCTTAGGAAAATTTTCCTTGGGTACAGTTTTTTTGTTTAAAATAAAAAATATGGCAATTTGTTTCTATTAGTGGTTATAAATAGGATTATAGTATCAATAATTCGCGATTTTTCTTATAATTAAAATAAGGCCGGATATGATGCGATTCTACAAGCTACTACCAAACAGCAATTGGATTAAATCAGAAAAGTTTGAATGGGGGACCACCAAATAAACTGTTATTAATGGTCGTAATACTATGCGCATGGGTAGAATATAAAGCAAAAACCTGAACGTTGGGGAGTGAGAGATCAGGAGAAATAAGATGTTAAAATGTTTGCTTTGAATTTAAGCTGCACCCAAATTTTACATCTTAAAAATTTAAATAAAAAATGCAGATTAAATTCAAAGTAATACGGTATATTAAAAAAAATTTAGTTTAGATTTTTCATTTTAAAAATATATTAAGAAACATTACTTACTAACCTGCTTAAACTCTATAAACTTACTTATAATCCAGCACGAAATGCAGTTGAGTAACATTAACTTTGAGCAAACGTTTTTGGTATTATTATACTCTCTTCAGGCTCAGAATCTTAAACAGAATTCTCAAATGTTAACAACTAAATTCAAAGTTTCCAGAGTTCCAATTATCCATTCAAAACAATTAAAATATAGAATAGTTACTATAGTTACTTCATTGGTCTAGACTAGCGTTTCTCAAACTATGGGTCGCGACCCCAAATGGGGTCACGAAGTGAAATGCTGGGGGTCACAAAAATTAAATTCAAATACTTGAATTTCAGTTTATATGTAATTTCACAAATGTGTATTTACTTAAGTAGGTACTAATATATATAATAAGTTATCTAATTTATTGAGAATTTTCTTCAGATATACTATCACTTTCCTTTATTTTAAAAATAGTGCCAGGTCTCTTATCCCAAACATGTTCTAATCAATCTTTCATCAATTCTGTTGTCAATCCTTAGAAGATTGGCAATTAATTATGTCCTATATAGTGTAGCGCATATTCCCACGTGCTCGGTAGTTCTCCATTTTTATCATTTAACAATTGTTCATTTTTTTTTGCCTGCTAGTGCAGAAGATTGGCAATTAATTACGTCCTATATAGTGTAGCGCATATTCCCACGCGCTCGGTAGTTCTCCATTTTTATCATTTAACAATTGTTCATTTTTTTTTGCCTGCTAGTTATTTCTAGAGATTCAGCTATAAATGCTTGCTTCTTTTTCATAATTCTTCGTACCCCATTGGCTTCCTCCCAATTTATTCTCAGGTCCGTGGTGTACGCTTCCATCACTAGAGCAGTAGTTAGGTTCCCGTTAGCTATGTCCGTTTGTGTTCCGCTACTCTTTGTTGTAAAGTTCTCGTTGTAACATTTGATGGAAACATGCACCAACAAGCTGCTTACATAGGTGTTACAACAAGAACTTTACAACAAAGAGTAGCGGAACACAAGAGGGACATAGCTAACGGGAACCTAACTACTGCCCTAGCGATGGAAGCATACACCACGGACCTGAGAATAAATTGGGAGGAAGCCAATGTGGTATGAAAAATTATGAAAAAGAAGCAAGCATTTATACCTGATTCTCTAGAGATAACTAGCAGGCAAAAAAGCGAACAATTGTTAAATGATAAAAATGGAGAACTACGAAGCACCGACTCCCGAGCATGTGGGAATTTGAGCTACAGTATATAGGACATAATTAATTGCCAATCTTCTGCTTTTATTTATGTGTGTTTCCGTGTATATAGTGCTTGTTTACAGATATTTATGTTTTTGATGTTTTTATTATATCTCTAATATATTTTTCGGATGACCGTCTAGACCAGTGAAGTAACCATAGTAACTATTCTATATAGTTCAATACAGCTCTTTAGCAAGTAAGAAATTTTTATTCTGGCAATAAAAAGCTATTACTTGCTAAAGAGCTGTATTGAACTATATCAAATTATTAAGCAAGTAGTTTGTGTGTTTTTGTCGTAACTATTCTATATTTTAATTGTTTTGAATGGATAATTGGAACTCTGGAAACTTCGAATTTAGCTGTTAACATTCAAGAATTCTGTTTAAGATTCTGAGCCTGAAGAGGGTATAATAATACCGAAAATGTTTACTCAAAGTTAATATTACTCAACTGCATTTTGTGCTGGATTATAAGTAAGTAATATTAAGAAACTTAAGTTTGTTAATATTACTAGAGCTTATAATTGGTGAGAGAGTTATAATTGCAGAGAGTTATAATTGGTGATTTTCATTTAAGTTATTTTTTTAGTCATTTAGGTTAAGTTTTTTAATATATTTAAAATGTTTCTTTGCTATCAATGATTTTTTTGTCTAGATCAGTATTGATCTTAAAACATTTACATTTTATATATAATATAAAATTATATATACCGTATATACTTGAATATAAGCCGACCCCCTGACTTTAGTACTTAAAATTCGGCAAAAATTTGAAACCGATAAATTACATGATTTTTGGATATATTAATGCCATTTGCCAACGTGATTTTTGATTTTTAGTTATCATATATTAATGCCATTTGCCAAAAAATATAAATATATTTTATTGAAAACTTTAAATATCATATAAAATAAATTATATAATACAAACACCAATATATAATTTAAAAGGTAAAATTTTATGTTATCCTGAAGCGATCGAGCGCGTCGTTCCACCGACTCCAACCTGCGTTTGTATAAGTGCAGATAGGCGATGCCTGATGCGCCGCGACGCCGAAATTCTTGACAAGAATCCAGCACAGTGTGCCTACATAAGATTTTTGGATTATTGTCAGAATTTCTGTGTCGCGGTGCATCAGGCAGCACGGCGTCGCCTAGTTGATGCACTTATATAAATGCAAGTTAGATTCGATGGCACGACGCACTTGATTGCATCAGGTAAAGTAAAATTTTACTGAAGTAAAAAATCTAACCCAATGTGGATATTAGGGTTAAGTCACTTCAGAAAATATCAAGTTAACGAATAATAATAAATTTTGATAATTTACATAAAAATATTTTCATATTATTATTGTTATTGAATAATTGTTTTCTTTTTTAAAAAAAATTCATATTTAAGTATCACAGTAAAATTCCATTAAAATACATCTATGACGTACGGCTCCCAAGAGACCGTTCGAAGTTTCGTTTTCCCTTACATTGTTATTTTGTCTAGTTGAGTTGAATTATCGTATTCAAATCTTTGATCATATTTTAAAATGAGTGGATCATCCTAACGATGACGTCATACACCATTAGGATGATGTGTGCAATGTGATTTCTAGACGTTAAGCATGCGATTTCGAAGTTTCGATTTTGCTTACGATGAACTTTTTTGATAGACTAAAGTTATTTTTCAGTACAGATTTTAAATAATAATTATTTTTTCGTTATTTTAAAATGATGAGTTAAATATGATAAGCCTTTATGGATTACTAGTGAATGGATTAAAATATTAATTTATGATAATGAAAAATAAATACTGTATGTTTTTCACTCAAAAATGAATCCTAGGTAAGATTCTCGATTGATTGTCGAATTTTCATGTTGCGTTGTATCGGGCAGCGCGGCGTCGCCTATTTGATTACAGTATATAGATGCAGGTTGAAGTCGGCAGCGTTACGCGCTCGATCGCTTCGGGATAAGATAAAATTTTACCTGGTATTGTATTAAATGAATTATTCAAAATTTCCTTCCTGGTCTTCAGGAGACGTTCAATAACCTATATTACTTCAAAGGTTTTGCTTATTACTTCAATTTCTCCAACCAAAAAAAAAGTTGATTTTTTTGACCCGTGTATAAGCCGACCCCCCACTTCAGAAAATTTTTTTTGAGAAAAAAACCTTAGCTTATACACAAGTATATACGGTAAATTATGTCCAGTTTACTTTCAATATGCATAATTTTTTTTAATTTACAGTATATTTTGGTGAATGCTGAAAACTTGTTTTTCATTCTGAATGATAAATATAAAAATATTACATTTCTAGTTGTTTTAATTTTCTTTATTTAATAAAAGTCATTTTGAAAATTTTTTCTACTGACAGCTTCATTATTCACTTCCTATATCTTTGAAATATTTGAATAAATTAATCAAAAATGACTTAATTGATTTATTATTTAAATGAAAAAATCTGTCTCCAATCCCCTTTAGAAGAACTGGTTCTAGAATTTTAATGTGAAAATTTTTTCCAATAATAATTTTATGATATAATTTTTTAAATTAAAAGCAATGCCATAAAGTAAATACTGAAAAATATTAAAGTATTTAAAAAATGCTTTTGAGAAAAATACATGATGATACTATATTGCAAAAACAAAGAAATCTTTAAATGTCATTATAAATTGGTATAACTGATAATTTCAACTCTATAGAAGCTTCCATTGTATGGTGATTAATTTACAGTAAATTTTGCTGAAATTGATTGATAATTTAGTCAATACTATATTATATATTTTTCAAACTACTGGAAATATTACAAAATTATTTAAAAACCAAATTTAATTTATAACTTTGTATTTATTGAAAAATAATTATTAAATATGTTAATGCAATATTTTAAATATCAGTACTGATATTAGAAGAAAAATCATTGATAGCAGAGTTATAATTGGTGATTTTCATTTTAAATGTGTTAAAACATTTAAAACAATAAAATTTTTTGAAAAATGTTAATAATATAAGCCTGAAAATAACATTACTGAAATGAAATAAGTTGAGCAATCATTGTATTTTGTGCTATTTATTCATATCATTACTTCTCAAGCAACACACAAATTGAATACTATGTAAATCAAAAATTATATACAATTCACTACTAGGTAACTACCTGTACTGAACTATAATACATACAATAAAATAAAAGTGTAACTTTTGGATTTAATGAAGTTGGCTAACTAATTTACACATAATATTATAAATTATTCATAACAAAGAACTACTTATGTATGCTTGACTTATATACCTTATATTAATTTTCCATATCTTAAAAAATTATTAGTGTGTTTTTGGGATATATTTACATAAATTGTATAAATTGCATGCTGAGTAAACATATGAATATCTGTATTTTATATTATCATTATGGATTTAATTTAAATGTGAAGTACTTTATTCATTTTTAAAATGGATTATAAAAAGCACAATAGGTCCTTATTTAATGTTTCCTTATTATGTTGCCAGCAAAAAAATAAAAAATTGAAGATTTAAAGGCAGAAAAATAATGATACGAATAAGTCCTATCATACATTTCTCTTTATAATAGAGAGAAAACAAGATGGAAATCTAGTAATTACAGAAAACAAGATAATTCTATTTTACATGAGCACTAACTCAAGTATACAATATATTAATTAAACTATATAAGATATATGGACAGATTGGCAAGTTTGAAACACTTTTGCCTTTCAATCAGAGGAGCTGGAATTGAATTAGGAACCCATATTTTCAAAAATTTATATGAAGGATCTGTTCCAGACTTGTCAATCTTGTTCTGTACATTTCTGCTAATCTAATTCATTATCCTTCTTCCTGATATTATAAAGGCCCTGACACACTGAACGTGACGCAAAGAGGAGCAAAGCAGACAGAAAAATTTGCATCCTTCGTTTTGCATTGCACTGCACTGCAGCCTGTCTATATTGCAGTCGAGTTATTTCTCATGTTTCGTTGATTTGCCGATAGAAGTCGTTTGCGGAGTGTGGTTGATTTGTTATTAAAAAGAAGTGATTGTATATTTTCAGTATTATTTTAATTTCATGTCATATAGATATGGTATATTTTTTTTGTAATTTAAAACAAATTCTATATCTGAATCCCAACTACATGAATGAACTTTTGCCATTTTCCAGTAAATAAAACATTCGTTTCTATTGGTTGATTTCTTCCTTCGCTTCTTGCCACACTGTATTGTTCGCAAGTGCTGATTGGTCAAAGTTTAACTTGTTCATCTCCTTTCGCGCAGTCACACATGTTAACTCGAGCAGCCGCACTGGAAAAGCTAGTCCAAGACACACTGTATGTGCGTAAACCACGCGAAGTTGCTTTCTTACGCTTTGCTTGCGTCGTGTTCAGTGTGTCATGGCCTTAAGTTAAACACAAAAGGCAGTTTTATACAGAAAAGTTTTATTTTTTACAATAATATTTTTGGCCTTTAATAATATAACTGATGATGAGTTTATAGAAGGCTGAAAATGTTACTGTTAAAAATAAAGCATTCTTGTATGCAACTATTTTTTGTAATAAGACAGAATAAAGTTCAAGAGACTGCACTAAATACAAACTAAAAAAATAATACTCAAAAGCCCTTTAGCAGTCAAAATCTTTTGACTGCTAAAGGGCTTTTGAGTATTATTTTTTTAGTTTGTATTTAGTGCAGTCTCTTGAACTTTATTCTGTCTTATTACAAAAAATAGTTGCATACATAACTAATTTTTGTGTTTAACTTTTAATATCTTTTCTTTTTTCTTTATTTGTGAAGCATGATATGTAACAGCTATGTGACATTTTATAATTAAAATTTACAGTTTTTTATTTAATTTCATTATTGAATAATAAGATAATTTTAGATTAGAAAATTGCCAAATATCCCTTGTAATATCAGAAGGCATTGTAGGTACATCTCCAACTCTTAATACTAAGTCTATGGGTCCTTTGTTTTCAATTAACATTGTTTCAAGTAAATTCTCTATTTTCAGGCACCTTAGCCCAGTGTTGAAGAATGAGCTGCTATGTGTAAAAAAATAGTGAAAGCTGTAAATGATATTTATTATTATTATTATTTTGTTACAAGAATTTATTATAATTACTGAGGAAAAAAAATTCTACAATATCTTTACCCATTAAACAACTTTACATATTTTATGAATATATTTCCATAGTGTCAAAATACAAGTGAATACAAATTTATTTAACTGAACAAATATAATTGTAAGCATTATATTGATCTGATAACTGTAATTGTCTGTACTCTGCTTTACTGAAGAGCTCAATAACATCTATTATCATATACTGGCAAAGGAAGATATTTATATCTAATAATAGTTTATCTTATTTTTTCTTTATATTTTTTAATGTAACAACTTTTAATTGTATAAAATTATAGTTCTATTAGTATTAGTAGTCAGTGGCCTTGGAGCCTTTTTAATGGTGATAAATTTTTCAGAGTCCTTGTTCCATATCATTTCTGTGTATAGGAGGTCCACAACTTATGATGGGTTGCATTCAAAATTTTCGGTCATAATTTGAATACATTATAACTCGGAACATAATTTTCCATAAGTAGTGTTATAAATGGAAGTTACATTCCTCACCCACTAGGACTCAGACTATTCAATATGCTTTTAAAAATAGTTGTATACAGTAATGCTGAATAAAAACTGTTTATTCTGTAAAATAAGGAAAATTGTGTATTTCATTCTACTAGAGCTTTGTGTGTAAAACTAAAAACACAGTGTAAAATCAAAGATGGAATGTTTAAGTCATTTTTGTGTGTCCAAGTTTTTAGCCTCAGCTGCATGACAAACTACTTGTTTACTATCTTAAAGGTTCAGATTCAATTCCAGATATCATTTTTCAGGAAAGTTCCAGGTCCAGCTAGGATTATTGAACCACATCTTTCAACTTTCCAACTGATCCCACCATAGATATTGGACAGTCTGTAGGATCTCTAAAAGTGGCCGTTGCCAAAATTATTTCTTGGCGGCTTAATTACAACTATCCTAACCAAGTTTCTAGCAAATATAAGCAATTTTTTTTTAACATCACTTCTTATCATTAGCTGACTACTACATAATGGTATCTATTTCAATTGAAGCAATGCCCAGGCCAGATCCATCAAAAATTTTTCAGTAACATGGAATCCAAATTCCACACTTCATGCATTTAAGATGAAGTTGAATGCATTGAGCCTGGATACCTAAAAATCTGGAGGTATGAGACCAAAATTAAATAAATAAAATACTGCAAGGTAAAAATACAACATGCTTCCATCTTGGTGACAACTCAGTCATCCAGTTGATTGACCATCATTATTGTAAACTTGTTGATGGTGGCTATAAGAAGTATGGATTTTTGTTGTAAATAGTCACCAGCATAAATATGAATTGCTTTAAATCAGGAACCTCCTATACAGGAAACCTTTGATTTATGAATTTTCAGTTTAATGAAGAAGAGCAAAAATCTATTATATTTTTGATTTGTGAAAAAAACTATTTCATCATTGATCAATTATCCACTATAATTTATTTAAATCAATGACTCTCTTCATGATTGTATCAGATATATCAAATTGATTTTAAAACAAAATTTGCATCCACTTTTATTAGACGATCTATATTCGATTGTAATAATATGAATATCTGTAATTTACTTATTGCATTTTTCAATGATTTTTGCAACTATATAAAACTAATTTCATAAAATAATGATTACACATTATTCTCTAGATATGTAAATCTCTAACATATTTTTTATCTATATAAATTTTGACATGATGAAATATTGTTAAATATTGGAAAATGCTAAATATAACTAATGTAATTGTTTATTAAAATAAAGATACACAGCACTGATCAGAGGAGAGCAATTTATATTTCAAAAACATTATTGACATATTCAGAAGTCTTCTTCAGCTTGTAATTGTTTTTATAAGTAAATTATTTTGTTTGTATTCTTTGCTCTATTTAAAAATATAACCCTAACTTATAACACTAGGCCTGAGGGTTTATTAATTTTATTAAAATTATCATCATAACAAAATCTACAATTATTGAATTTTTAACAAATAGAATTAAAAATATCAATACAGTCATACCTTGTTTTAAGTCATTTTAACTTACGTTGTTTTTAACTTTACATCAGTTTTTTGTTAATAATAGGAAAAATAAAAGTCTACTAAAGGTTGAGTCTCACAGGTGTAAAATGTGATGTAAATATGCTAATGTATCGATTGTATAGTGTAGTGTATGCTTATGATATCACTTTCGCTATTTGGCTAGATGCTATGTCTTTACACTGAAGTTGACTTTTGTTTAATTTTCTATGCTGCATACAAGAGTATATCGCCACTTCTCGTCTTTGAAGTATGAACTGGTTGTTGAAATTTTATTGTTCTTTAAAACAATATATGTCATCCATTCATATAGTTCTTTTAAATTTTGAATTTTGGGATTGCAAAACCATGACATTCAATAAATTTATGAATGAAGCCATTGATAAATAAAACAATTCTTGAGTTTTGCTATCCATGTTGAATCAGCTAACTTCAAATGATGTCATTTATTTATGTTACATCATATGCTTTTGATTTGAGCATCAGTATGCCCAATGTTTTATTTGTGATACATATACTTCAGTATACTGACACCACGTTTTATGCCTGTGTAACTCAGCCTTAATGTCAGTTTAGGCTGAGTCACACAGGCATAAAATATTTCATGTTAGGTCAGTCAACAAACATATTAAAAACTCATAAAAATTTCAAAAACACCTTAAAACCAATTAAAAGTGCAAAATCACATAAAAATGAACGTGAAAATACAATATAATTTAGAAAATTATTTAAAAGCTTAAAGCCCTATAACACTGCTAATAATTTTTATTAGCAGTATTATAGGGTTATTAATAGGGGTTCTAGGTCATGTTTTAAAGAGTTTATTTGACTTAACCCTTTGTGCTCCTAAAAAATATTTTTTTTAATGGTCTACCGCTCTAGTGTGTCCATTTAAAAAAAATTATGATTTTTTGTGTTTTTGCCATAACTTTTTTGCATTTTAATATTTTGACACGAAAAAATTGGATTTTGTCGGCAATATACCATACTCTGATACCTTTTTTTAGTTTTCGATGAAGAATCAAAAGAATAAGAGAAAAAAAATACGAAAGCAATTAGGCCTAATTAGCATATGTAAACAATGCATAATTTTTCAAATTATTCATGATTTCGGGCATTGGATAAAAAAATTTTTATATATTTACATTCTTGATGATATTCCGCATCTAATAATACCAAATACTTCATAATTCTAAAAAATTTTTCCCACTAACAAAGACAATTTATGATTGTAATATGATCCCCCAGACCGTAATCCAATATCTTGTGTAAACAAACAATCATATTATCCCTCTCGCGGATGAAATATGGTATTCTATTACACAAATGTTTAAAATTATTGTTTATTAGCCATTTTTCTTCGTATTTTCTTAAAATAATGTGTGATAAATACTTTTTATTTTATAAGAAGTATTAGTACGTATGAGAATGTCAACTTTGTTGAAAATTTATTTATTTTATTAAATATTGCTATAATTTGTATACGTAGCTATCATCCTGCCGTCTGTATGCTAGTTTTATCAGTGATTTTTGATAAATTATCACTTTTTATACATTTTTTACTCAAATTTATTTCAGTGCCTTTTAAAAATAGCGAATGGTGAATTATTTCTCTGTATTTAGTTATTCTAAGTCATTAATTTTTCAAAAAATAGTTAAAATATAATAATAATAGCATTTTCAAACAAAGGGGATGGGTTGTCACGGCTTTCCCCTTAGTCAACATAATGTAACTAGCCCATAGCCTGAGGTCATGTAGTTGACCTTGGATAGACGCTGTTTGACAATAATTATGCACTCCTGGTCTACTAGTTACTTGTTTCGACTGCAGATAACACAAAAATTACTGTATTGTTTAAATTTTTGTGTTATATTTAAAATATAACTAATATAAACAATCAGTCAGCTGATTTTGAAAAACCGTTAGATATTTCCCACCAGAATCTAGGACGCCGACTACCGTGTCGATCATCAAGCGTGGTATAGGTCACTTTGTTTCTCTGATAAGTTAAAATTTATAAATTTTTAAATAAAACTAATTTATCGAATTTTATATGTGGATAAACAGCAAAATCATATTATTTACAAGGGGCCAAACTTTCCCAAATTATAATTTATTGGATCAAGATATCTGTAGAAAAGAAGTAAGAATAAATTAAAAACGAAATGTGGAACGTGATAGAGCAAGTCGGACAAATACGGACAATCTGTTCTTGAATTTTTGGCGATCCAAAGATGGCGTTATATTAGTAAATCCGATTATAAAACGATTAAAACTTAATTAAAAATCCAAATTTTAGCAAAATTTTGGTTACTATGATAAAACAATGAAAAACATGACAAAAAATAGTATGACTGGGCGGTGAATGGAGTTGTCGTGGCACATGGTACAGCAGCCATTCCTTCACGATCACAGCAGTGTGCTTAGGATCGTTATCCTGCTGGAAGATCCAGGAATTCCCAAGCAGCGAGGCATGGATGGATGGTTGTAGATTCTCTCGCATATGTTCAGATATTTAAATCTGTCCATCGTGCCCTCAATAAATACCAGCTTACCCACTCCTGATGCAGCCATCGAGCCCCAAACCATCATATGTCCACCCCCATGTTTAACAGTTGTACCAGATTCACCATTTGCATGTCTTCATTCGCCTTCCTCCACACCTTACCACGCCCATCGCATCCAAATATATTGTACTTGCTCTCATCAGTAAACAGCACAGTATTCCAGAAGGCAGAATCCTTGCCAATATGTTCTTTAGCAAACTCAAGCCGTTTTTGTTAATTTGTTGCAGAGATGAGTGGCTTCTTTCGTGGCACCATTCCATGCATACCTCTAGATCATAGTACTCTCTGTACGATTTCTGAATGAACAACTTGGCCCGTAGTCTCTGCTATATGTTCTGTTATTATTGGAGCACTTAATCGAGGATTTGCCCGTACTTGTTTACAGATAGCCCGAGCATCACGTTCACTTAGCTTTCTTGGA
>AYEL01080990.1:0-14341 GCA_000484575.1 Olivierus martensii
GGTAGCCGACGAAGGCGAGAGAGGATGGAGAATGGCAAAGACAGCCGATTGACGGATGGCGTTCAACAATAGTGTACAACAAAGATAAGAAAATAAGAACTGTGAACTGTGAACTAAGTGGACAATAGACATTTAGGATTTATGTATGGACAACTACAACATGAAGTAGTGTAGGATCGACAAAGATCTCTCCCAAGTATGCGGAAGGTTACGGTGAACTCACTCTCTCTCTCGGAAAAAATATGTTCATTGCAAAATTACGTTTAAGTTAGTTTTTTTTATATTCAATGTTAACTGCTAAATGTAAATAAATATCTTATTTTGTTTATAATATAGTTATTCGAGTCAATTTCCAGTCCCGGACCTCGGCGTCACGGATCCGCACGCCAAGCGCGACGGTCAAATTCGAAATTCGGCCAATTTTGGCATCCCGACATCTTTTAGCAGCAACTATCCTTCACGATCCTCACATTAATATATGAAATTTTCTCCAAATTAAGGTAATTCTAAATTCAGATATTTTAATTGGTGTTAATGCAAAAGAAAGTTTGTTCAAATTTCTTAATAAGTTTTTCTGGAACCCCAAAAGAGTATCAGGGAGCACTCTTTTAGAAATACTGGCATATATGTATATTACAAATATACATATATATTTGTAATATATGTATATTTTATACTAGTATTTCTAAAAGTGTGCTCCCTGATACTCTTTTGGGGTTCCAGAAAAACTTATTAAGAAATATGAACAAACTTTCTTTCATTAACACCAATTAAAATATCTGAATTTAGAATTACCTTAATTTGGAAAAAGCAACCACAACCACTCTTGATGTCCTTACATATATATCATTATCAGGTGTTGATGTAAAGTGTTCTGAAACTTCTTATGGCATTATAATATGCTTATATTATTGTATAAACTTCTTATGGCTATTTTATTTTATTGTATCATATTTTTATTACTATTTTATTGTATTATATTGTATTGCACATCTAAACTTTATGTTATCTTAATTAATTTATGTTAAACTTCTCACATTGCCCGTTTTAAATTTGTTCTATTTTTCGAACATGGTAAAGTTCGTATTAATAGAATTTCAAAAGGTTTCCATAGCAACCAGCATTCTTTTCATTTATTCTTTGTATCAGAACTCCGCCTGATGATGGTTGTTAACCGAAAGTACTAGCGGAACTTAGGTTAATAAATCTTTTTTTCTGCTGCAATTAGTGCTGTTTTATATTATTTCATAATATGCTTATATGTTTTGCAGTTAAAATTTTAGCTATTGTTATATCATCATTTGTTTAGATGGCATGATGAGTATCAGTGATACATAGATACTCATTGTGAATAAATAAAAAATACATAAGTACCTTGAAATCTTGAATTCCACAGACATCATGAACTTTTATTATATTTTTGAAAAAATATTATAAATTATGCAAAATTTTCCTTTTTTCATAGTTTTTTGAAATACAAACAGTAAAAATTTTAATGAAGGATATAGATTCTTCCTACAATACTTGGCACTAAGGTTCACCAATTAATCAATAGGTAATTGACCTCATTGGCAATCTCGCTGTCAATAAGCCAGATGGCCAATAAGGCCTAATTCTGATAAATTTGAACTATTTCATATTTGCCATAGAATCATTAGATAAAATATAGTATGTAATGCTTGACTTATTTAAAATATTTCCCACAATTTCTTTTATCTATATTTTCAGATATAGAACATTAATCATTACTATATTTATAGGTTACAAGTTCAGATATGCTAGTTTACATTATTGAAACATATCACTTGATTTATTTATGTTTTTATGTATTCTTTGTTGATCTTAAGTACACATTACTGGTACAATATTGTTCCATGCAGCATTGTCTCCTTTTCAATCAAGGATTAATATGGCACTGTAACATTGTATAAGTGCAATCATTATAGTCACATAGCCCTGGGAATTTTTAACCCAGAATTTTTATTAAAAATTTATTTTTGTAACTTACATAAAATTTGACTTATATAAATTTCCAAAAAACATAACCCTTATGTAAGTCAAGGCATAGCTGTACATATAAACTTGGTCTTATTTTAACACAAAACAGATACAGCTTGTAATGACCAATAAAGCAATGAAATTCAAAACATTCTTTTGGGATACTAACCAATCTTCAGTTTTGTTGCACAATAATCGAATCGAAGGTGGAAAATTTGTTGGATGGAAGAAATTGAATTTCCACCCCTTTGAAATGAAAAATGTAATCGTCCATTCTGGCCACCTGCATCAATGACTCATCACATTCCACAGTTTATCTTCAGTATTCAGTCTAGCCTGAACTTCGTTGTCTGCACATATTTAGGAACTTTTTTGTATACGCTTTTTTTTAATCCCCAAATACCATATCAAAGATATCGGCAATGGCATCCAGACGAGTTCACTATGACGCAAGTATAAAAAGGAAGGCGATTTTATATGCAGAAGAAAATGGAAACAGAGCAGCGGCCAGAAAATTTGATATGGATGAAACAAATATATGTCAGTGTCGTAAACAACGTGATATGATTTTTGCTTGTAAATCTTCAACAAAGTCTTTCACTGGACCAAAAAAAGGAAGATATCCTGAAGTAGATGATAGTGTCGCTCAATTGGTACGTGACTTTCGATCTAAAGCATTGCCAGTTACGATACAAATGCTGCAATGCAAGGCAAAAGAAGCCATTCATAAATTTAGAATCAAGAATTTTAAAGCATCAAGAGGCTGGTGTGAAAAATTTATGAGAAGGGAAGGATTTTCTTTGAGACGGAGAACTTCAATCTGCCAAAAACTTCCTGCAGATTTCAAAGATAAACTCATGAAGTTTCAATGCCATGTCATCGGTTTACGGACAAGATATCCGTATGAATTCAAGAACATTGGAAACATGGATGAAACCCCCCGTACTTTGATATGCCACGGAATTATACTGTAAATTCAAAGGGTGAGAAAGAGGTGAAAATCTTGAGTACAGGATATGAAAAACAATGTATCACTGTAATGCTGTGCATTACAGCAGACGGCCATAAATTACTTCTGTATTTGATTCTTAACAAGAATTTAGTGCCTAAAAACAAAAATTTTCCCAAAGACGTAATCATACGTGCTCAGAAAAATGGTTGGATGACCATCGAAATTATGGAAGATTGGGTTAATTCAGTGTAGAATAAAAAACTAGGAAGTCTTTGAAATCCTCAACACATACTTGTCATGGACGCGTTTAAAGGTCATTTAACGGACTCTGTAAAAAAGAAATTGAGACAAAACAATTGTGATTTGGTGATAATCCTGGGCGGTATGACAAGCCAGCTTCAGCTGCTTGACGTAAGCATTAATAAGCCATTTAGGGACTATGTAAAACGAGAGTACGAAAACTGGTTGCATTTGGATAACCACCCTTTAACTGCTTCCGGAAAAATCAAGAAGGCAAGTGCTTCGAAAATTGCAGAATGGATATCTGTTGCCTGGAAAAAAGTTTCCAAAGAGACTATAATACATTCTTTTAAAAAATGTTGCATAACAAATGCATTGGATGGCATGGAAGACGGCACCATGTGGGAAAATGGCGATGCCGGCACCAGTTTCAAAGTCAGCTGTGACAGTGGGAGTGACGAATCATTTTCGGAACATGATACTGACGGTTAGAGCAATTACATGTTCATGTATATATTTAAAAGTTTTTAATACTGATAAAATAAATTAATTATTCACTTCTTATTAGTTCTTATTTAAAAATTTTTTTTATTTCGTAAATATCAGATATTGATAAACCTTTTTACACTATTTGTTATTTTTCACAAAAACGTGTTGAGAATTTGGGGTGCGGCTGGAATCGATGGCAGCTTAGATTTGAATAAATATGGTATTATATTAGTGACAAGAAGAAAACCTACTATCCTTCAACTACTATGTAATGATAAAGACAAATGGAAACAACACCAAAAAACGGGAATATACAAAATACTATTGGTTAATGTGAAAGAAAATAAGAATAAATGTTATATAAGTGTAACTCAAAGACCATTAAACTGAAGGCTTAAGGAGCATAAGAAGGACATCAGGCTAGGACATCTTAATTTTTAATACTAAATTCTCTGCTCAAAAATACAGTCAAACAGATGAACATTTATTAGATCATGTTTTTCACATCAGGCTAGGACATCTTAATTTTTAATACTGTAAATTCTCTGCTCAAAAATACAGTCAAACAGATGAACATTTATTAGATCATGTTTTTCACTAATGTTTGCCTAGTGTAAATGCCTTAAAGGAAAGAAAGTCAAAACATACAGAAGAAATTTTGTAACTGAAGTGAAAAGCCAACCAGTACATGATTGCTGGAAGCACAAATCTTATATTGGAAATCATCCTTCTATTTACTAGTCAGAATTAGTATATTTGCATTCAATAAAATACAATAGCTGATATATAGAATAATACCTGCCATGCTTGTGTAGAATAATCTAATCTATAAACATTTGCAAATTTAGGATCTACACAATAAATTGTATGTTCTTATGCATTTAAATATGAATATTCACATATATCTATAAATCTGTAGGAATAAATATTTATGGTGAATCTTGAAACTACCAGAAAAAAAAACTGCTTCTAAGTTTAACAATATGATTGTCTTATTTATTTTTGATCCTGTGTATAAAATAGATGATGCATTTAAATATAATTTATAGAAAATATTTATTTATGAAAAGTTATAGATATCTGCATATTTTTATAATAGAATTAGAAAAATAATGGATATTTGTTAGGAATAACTATGGTAGATCATGTAACTAATGCAAAAATTTTTTGCATTTTTAACTGACTTTTGTATAAGTTGAGTTTATCTCTATAAAAAAATTATATTCCTTCTAAAATTTCTTAGCTTTTACATAAGTATATATAATACAGGAATTCCTTGAGTTATGAATATTCATACTTATGAATGTAAAATTTCATTTTCAAATTTCATGAAATTTCAAAAACTCTTCAATAATTTTAAACAATATGATAGCAAAATGCTTTAGCAACCAATATAATGTAAAATTACATAGTTAACATATTATGGCCCAATTTCAAGATGGCAATTACATCAAAAAAACCCTGTCTTTTTATAATTGGAACTGTTTGTTCAGATTTGAGAAATAAGAAACTTCTAATTGATCCAGTTATGTAATATAATGTATTTTGAATATAAATATATTAAAAAATATAAAATCACAGTTATTTAAATTATTTCATTACTTTTTGGGACCAAATAACAGCAGTATCTAAATTATGAACAAAATTTGCATATTAATTATATTTGTAATTTGAGGAATATTAATTATATTTGTAATTCTGTTTGTTTAAAAACTTTATTATTTAGAAATGATTACCTTTAATATAATAAATCAATAAAGTTGAGATTTTTATTATTCCGCATAATATAAAAATTAATACAGTATGTAATTTTTGTGTTTTTCAGTTATTATTTAGGAGTTAAAAAACTTAAATACTCTTAAGCAATAGTGGTTCAACACTTGATGACTCCCGAATCCTTATGCTGCAAACATGATGAATTAAGAACTCAATGCTGATGTTGCAACAACATGAATTTTCAAGTAAGTCTTTTTAATTTATCTCTAAAAATTAATATCATTTGCTATAATTATTTAAAATTGACATTTGCAATTTTGTGTTAAGCTATAATATATTTTTCTACATTTTAATTTTAATGTAAAAGCATATATTTCAGTGGTCCCCAGTTATAACGCGGGTTTGTGGGGTGGTGATCTGACCCGCGTTATAAGACAACCACGCTATAACCAACGGCTTCTCTTATTCTCTAATTTAGTGATTCTAAATTAGAGAATAAGTTAAAACTGTCCAATTTATCCAAGAAAGTTATAATCTTCCTTCTTCTGCAAGGGTCAGCCAGATGGCCGCATTATAAAACTTTGGCTTATCATCCTAGAGTAGTGGTCTCCAAACTTTTTTGACTGCGTACCCCTAAGACAGAAAAAATAAATGGCGCGTATCCCCAACTGATTGAGCAGATATCTATTGTAATTAGTGTTTTAAAGAGAAAATAAGGCCTTATGTAATATCCAAAAAAGTTATAATTGCACATTATTTTTATTATAAACATAGATCATATTTATTTTTCTTATTAATATTTTTATTATAAACATAGATCATATTTATTTTTCTTATTAAAATTTAATGAGAAGAATGGGCTTGCATTTGTTTAATAATTTCTGAAAATGCTGGTTTAATGTTATCTGACACTGCGATACGAAGGTCTGGTTCCAAGTTTAATTTATTTCGATATTTAGTCTTAATACTCAGTGATCTAGCAGCTTGTAGTCTACAAATATATAAAAATTGTTTTCACTGTACCCCCAGGTATCGTCTCGCATACCCCCTGGGGTACGCGTACCACACTTTGGAGACCACTATCCTAGAGGACCTGGGTTCAAATCCAGGTCCCACACCTCCAGTTTTTCATGACGGGTCCAGGCCCAGCCTGTTGAACCCCCTTCCTTCAAACATTTGCTTGACCCCATCATGGGTGCTGGCCAGCCTGTGATGGGTGTACCACCACTAAGTTTTGTTAAGTGGCCACCACCAGATACGGAATATCCCATGAGGATATGGTGACATAATATAACTAACCTAATCTTCTGCAAGCCATCCTCATATTGTTCCTTCCGGAATATCCAACTCCCATTTTATTTGTGCTTTTGAGATATCCCCAGTTATAATGTGGGTTTGCAGGATGTGATCCAACCTGCATTATAAGACAAACACGCTATAACTGACAGCGTCTCTTATTCTCTAATTTAGATATTCTTAATTAGAGAATAAGAGAAATCCATCGTTGTATTATTCCTTCCAGAATATCCAACTCCCATTTTATTTATGCTTTTGAGACACCACTTTTCACTTGATCTATAATGTTTAGTTCTCCTTAATGGTATACAATTTTCTTTTATTGTTTGTCATTGTCCATTAAATAAATTAAATGTTATTAAAACAATAACTGTATTTGTAAAACTTGCTAAGTCATGAAACAGCCACCAAAAAAAACACATGTATCAGATACCAACTCCCACTACAAATAACCTTTTGCTTGCTTTGAATACTCATGTTGCCAAGTCGAAAATGTGTTGAAGTTGCCATCTGAAAAATTTTAAATTTTTTTTCTTTTCCCAAAGATATTTTGAAATTTGTATAAATTACCATTAGAATTATTAACATGAATTCAAATTTCTGTTATTTTATCATAAATAATAATAATAGTTCTGGAAGTTTTGTTAATTTTTTTTTTTTAATTCTGCCCTTCCCCATGGGGGTTGTGTGTGACCTTGTTCCCCGAAGACAAAACGTGCGAAGACTGAAATTGGAAGATGGGCGGTCCAGATCCATATGGGGTCCCAGTGATGGATATGGGGTCCCACTGCAGGCTCCCAGTGATGGATGTGGCACTGCCGAAGCAGTCCTGATTCTGTGTAAAAGCCCACAAGCGGGGGCCCCCATTGATGGACCTCAGAACCACTAATGCAAGGTAACCCCTTTAGTTACCTTTTATGACACGTGGAGTCAGATGGTAGGCATATACTAACCCCTTACCCACAGGGGAGTTTTGTTAATTTTAGTTCTATTATTATTTAATTATGGCGACAAGAAATTAGCAAGGCAGATAGATGTCGATTATGCATTGTATTATATTTTTCTCAGAATCTCTTTCAAAAGAATGGGGAACTGTAAATTATTGTCAGAATTATTAACATGAATTTAAATTTCTATTATTTTATTATAGATAATCATGTAATGACTTACACATTTCAATTCAGTTCTACTAAACAATAAAGAAAATGATTGTAGCAAATCACTCCCAGATTAAATTGAATGTGAAACAAGTGGGATTCAAACATTTCAATTTCTATTATACTTTAATAATCATTATCTCAAATACACTTTTATTAGTTTAATTTAAAAAAGTTTTCAGATTCCAAAATATCAAATCTCAAAATTCTAATCTATCATGTATTCTGTAAAAGTAAGAAAAAGTAGACTTACACAAATAAAAATTTTTAATAAAACTAACATTTTCAGTCTAAAATAACTATTTTTTTTAAATCTGTTATAAAGTGGTTTTTGTTTGGTACAACAGGAATAAAAATCCCAGTATAATTTTGACCCCTTTGCCATATCCTTTAGTTAAGCACTCAAGTTCACACAATGAAGGTCCCATATGGGGCTGAAGGCCCATTTTCGAGTTATGGGACCCAAAGTTGGGGGTTCAGAATTATGTTTTTTAAGATTTTTGCAAAACTTTTATAGATAATTAGATATTTTAAACAATTTTAGATGTATCTTATCATTCCAAATTGAATGCAACCAATTTAAATAAGCTAAGGCTTACTTTTATGAAGTTATGTAATTTTTTACACTTTACAATGATATATTCATTTCAAAGCTTCATAGAATTCCTAAATATTTAAATTTTTTATTGTTTTGTATGCAAACAATCTATTAATTATATCATATTCATTCACTTTTCCCTACTAAATAATAAATCAAATATAGAACTTTGAAAAACATCTTTGTCAATCTGTCAAAAGCAGGGCTGGGGAGCTGGATTGAAATAGGTTAGTCTCCCCACAATATATTCAAGCTGTGGCTCCAGCTCCAGCTCTGGAGTCATTGTTTTAAAATTGAGGATTTAGCTCCAGCTCTGGCTCCATCACTATGCAAAGTCGCGGATTAGAACGAAAGTCACTAATTCTAATTATAACTAAGCCTAACGGTCTCACGACTTGCAAATTCCAGAGTTCTGCCTGAGCCCAGGGCTTGACAAATTTCAAAAAGTTGAGTAGACAATTGGCTACCACTGCAAATTTCATGGTAGCCAACTCAAAAATGAGACTTGCACGTCGGTAAAAACCAGGTTAAGTACATCGTTAAAATCATTTTGAAATTTTTTGGGCCTATTAATGGTAACAACATACTTTTATTGACCTAATGCAAGGTAACCCCTTTAGTTACCTTTTATGACACGTGGGGTCAGATGGTAGTCATATACTAACCCCTTACCCACAGGGGAGTTTTGTTAATTTTAGTTCTATTATTATTTAATTATGGCGACAAGAAATTAGCAAGGCAGATAGATGTCGATTATGCATTGTATTATATTTTTCTCAGAATCTCTTTCAAAAGAATGGGGAACAGGAAAGACCCACGGTATATCTGATTCTGCATATAAATGGCAGTGTTATATCCGGGGAGCACTGTATGGTATATCTGATTCTGCGTATAAATGGCAGTGTTATATCCGCGGAGCACTGTATTATTATTTATATAATTACATACTATAATACAGTAAATTAATTCAAAAATAAAATTTTTAACTGAAAATGTGTATTTGAATATATATTATCAAATACAAATTTTAATACTTTGATGCCAAATACAAAAAAATCTTTCAAAAGATTGAATTTATATTATTAAAATGATATTTTTATTTTATTTTTATCAGCACCAAAAAATTTTGCAAAAGCCTGAAATTTTTTGTAGGAACTACAACTCATCAGTAATGTCTCGGCACCTGAATGTGCATTTCTTTAATGGGAGGTCAAAAAAATTTGGAAAATGGCCAAAATTAGCAAATTATGGAAATAAAAGTTTTTGATATTTTAAATTATAATCATAAATAATAATTAAAATATTTAAAATCTTATAATTCATTCTTAATTTGAAATAATAATTTCCGAAATTCCATTAATTTTGATTTAGTTGTTTTTGAGAGATGATGACAAGAATAAGACAGAACAAAACTACAGTAGTAGGAGATAGGCCTTGGTCAAATAATATGGAAAATAAATGAATGAAAATAAAAGCTAGCTTATTTGGTATTCTATTTTATATAAAACTACTATTCTTGCTGTATTCAGTTTGTCTATACAGGTAGGCCTCGATTAGTGCAAATTATGGGTCCTGCAAATTTCTCGCACTATTCAAAGTATTAACTATATGTAAAATATAGTAATTGGTTCTTGCTTTGTGAGATTGTGGCCATTAGCCAACCTCACGATGAATAACCACAACACTAACTGTTTAAGAAATATTTATTTTCATATTTTACATTATTGTTCATCATCTAAATTAATAACTTACCAGGAATTACATCTCATACCATCATCTAACCAATTGCCAAATCGAAACCAAAATAAAAATCAATTTTTATCAGTTTTTAATCAATCAAAAATCTTTATGATAACAAAGCGGAATAATAGTAATGTTAAATAGCTAACGGCAAAAATCCCATCGTTTTGGTGTTTTGCCCCTTCAAAGCCAAGTGACTGTTCTTGGACTGCTCCTCGTCTGGTTTTACTAACTGAAAATTAACATTAATTTGTTAATTGACATCATAAAAGGGGACGGACCTTTGTTAGTAAGACTGGTCTATACTTACAACTCATATTAATCAAATATTTGCTCACACTAAATGAAAAACGGTATCATTTTTATAAGTCGTACTAATCAAGGCCTACCTGTATATGAATATTTGAAATAGAAAATATATAAAAAAATTTTTTCAAGTAATTTAGTTTACATTATGTATACAGGATTATCCAGCTATTATAAAGTAAAAGTGGATATATGTATTTTTAGTAACAGTATATTTTATAAAATCGATTTTTTATTAAAGAATGCATTAAAAAAATTATTACCTAGCTTTATTCATTTACCTAACTTTAGTCATTTAAACAATACCAAGATATATTTTCTGCAAAATTTCCAAACTGAGCTTTACCTAATGAATCTATCATTTATTGAAATTTTCGCTTTTCACAAAACAAAGTATAAGCAATTGAAAACATCACCCACAAATCTACAGTTAACTGAAAGCAAACTGGATAAAATTTATGCATTATTTCAAGATATTTTAGAAAATATTTACTATTTATTATATTAAATCATAAACTGATTAGAAGATCAATCTAATCCAATGATGATCAAATCAAACAGAATACTTGATAATTTAAAACAGGGGTGTCAAACTGGCAGCCCTCGATGTGATTTTTTGTGACCCTCAACGCTCTTAACTAAAATGAAAATCAGAACAATATGTTATGAGATAATAGGTAGTAACTTTCGCTTCGTAGTTATATCATATACTATGATACACTAGTTTGATTTTAATGAAATGTAATTGCACGAGTTTGTTTTGTTTTTTTTTTTATTGGCTTTATCGGAATATACATACAGATGACACTCATCTTACAGATCGGTGACACAAACTAAGTGTTTTCCTGCAAGGACTACATCGTTTTGTGTGAAATTTCTTACCAGAATACAAAAAGCCATAAATGAGAACCTATATTTTTTTGGATAGACAAATGTAATGATCAAGTTCCAAACAATCCCACTTTGAAGAACGTGTATAAAGAATTCGCTAACAGTTAAAGATTTATTTGTCGTGTTATTAAATTATTTAAAAAATTAAATATTTATTGGTTATTTGAATTTATAAAATTTTAATGAAAGCTTTTATTTTTGTAAAGAAAATGTGACTTTTAATGCATAAAAGAAAATTAAAGATTGATAGGGAGGAATTAAATTTAAAAAATATGTATAATTAAAAGCAATTATGAAGTAATTATATATTTTTGTAATATATTCATTTGATTGCACAATGTTTTTAATTATCCTATCTATATTTCTGAATCCTTACTCCAAAATGTAATTAAAAAAAAAATTTAAATATGATGTGGCCCGCGGCAATCTTACAGACTCATTAAATGGTCCTTGAATTAAAATGAGTTTGACACGCCTGATTTAAAATAAACTTTAATGGATAAATACATTTGAACTAAAGTGGCACCATCTATTGATTAATAATTGAACTAATTTTTGATTATCTTAAAAAAAAATTTGTTGGGTGAAAATAGGTGTCTCTGATGATGGGTCCTAAATTTTCCGATTGCCAAAATTTCTTTTTTAATTCCGTTCTAAATATAGAAAATATGAATGGATTGAAAATAATCCAAATTCGTAGAATTTGGATTAGGGGAACAGGGAATTTTACTATGATGAACTATAAAATTCGTAAAATTGAAAAAATTTTGCCGATAATACAAAAATTTTAGTTAATAGCAAAACAGGGAATTTTACTATGATGAACTATAAAATTCGTAAAATTGAAAAAATTTTGCCGATAATACAAAAATTTTAGTTAATTCTGTTAAAATATAGAACGTATTTGGTCATTTATTGCTTTACTTTTACAGATTATTTTATAAAATACGAGAAAATCGTAATGTAAACAACCCCAGGCAATAAAAAGAGGCATAGCACTTTGTTTTATGACAGCCAGTCGTTTTGCAGGAAATTGCAGCCAAGCCTATTTTATCACGCTGCTTGTGGTATTGGGTGTAGAGTGTCAATAAACTATACTATCTCAAGACCAATTAGAGTAAAGTAGAGAATGTTATAGCTGTTTATGTACAAGAATGGACGATTTTCATATATGTTATGTTTTTTGTTATAAATTTGAAAATTTATAAAAGATTAAAGTAAAAATTATTGAAATGAAGAAAAAACATTATCAATAAACACATTTTATTTAAAAAAAGACAATATTTTAATAAATTTTTTGTCAGTTTTTGACTAATTAATTAACTTAATTAATTAATTAAAATTTGCAGAATACTTCGTTTTTTATCAATAACTTTTAAAAATATTATCTGATTTTCTTCATTCATATTTCATTTTATTCAGAAGACTTGCTGCTATCAGAAAATACCAAATATTTCGTTCGATGGCAAATATTTCATATATAAAAATTGTTTTTCTCTGATCTCATATAATGAATGAAAAATTGTGAAATAAATAAACTTTGAAAGAATTTGTTACATCGTTATAATCACGATAAGAAACATAATAAACTGAAAATTTCAAAAAAATTCGATGAAAATTAAGCAAGATATCTCAATTTACATTTTTTTGTTTTTTGCATATTAATGAGACTTAACAATGATAACAGCACTATCAGCAGCTGAGTAAACAACTTTAATAACATAGAATTATATCCAACAAATGTTTTTGGCTCTTTTTACAGCCATCTTCAGGTTTTTCACTCAATACACAAATAATTGTTCTAGAACGCTAAACTATTCTAATGGCGTTCTTTGTTCTATTACCAGTTTTTTAAACTATAGGTAGAAAATAAAGCTACGTACAAAAATCCTAACTTAACAAGTAGTTTAACATGCTTGCTATCAGTCCCCTTTTTTGGATTTTTGTACGTAGCTTTATTTTTTACCTATAGTTTAAAAAACTGGTAATAGAACAAAGAATGCCATTAGAATAGTTTAGCATTCTAGAATGATTATTTGTGTATTGAGTGAAAAACCTGAAGATGGCTGTAAAAAGGGCCGAAAATGTTTGTTTGATGTAATTCTATGTTATTAAAGTTGTTTACTCAGCTGCTGATGGTGCTGTTATCATTGTTAAAGATTTGAAAGAGTTTAAGCAGTTTGGTTTCGTACTAACTAAGAAGACTTAATTAGAAAAATTTGATGGGCACTACACAGATTAAGCTATCATAAAAAAGATAAACATAACACTAAGCAGAACAAATATAGACAAAGACTTAATTTAGTTTTACTGTACCTGTATGAAGGAGAGTTGATGATGTAAGTGGAAGGTGGTGAAGTGAAATGTTATTATTTGGAAGGGGATTCTTTTTCTTTTTTCTGTCTCTTGGCACCACTCGACTGCTTCAGACCCACTGGGTCTCTGTCTTACTAAAAAGTTGTCCAGTGTGATTTGTTTTTATCTATGTTTTAAAATGTTTCTAAAGTGACACGTGGCATTATCATTGAAAATGTTTATGTTGATGGCTTGTATGTTTGTAACTCGAGACACAATACTTCATCTGTGATGCTTTGTATTTGGAAAATTTGTTCATAAACCAAATTGTTCGTGATCCGAGGTGTTTATAAACTGAGGTTTGACTGTATTATCAAAATCAATGAAGACTTGTAATAAAAATTACATTATTAAATCAAACATGTGAACAGTTGATATAGCAGGTTCATATTGTAGATTTTAACCTTATCCGCTCCTCTTAAAAAAAAATAAACATTCCCTAGGGGTCCGAAGGGCTATGAAATATGATACTTGATATTCGATATTTTGCCGTAACTTTTTTACTTTTTAATTTTTTGGCACGAAAAAATTATATTTTGTTGTCCATATACTCTGTCCTGATATCGTTTTTTAATTTTAGTTATAGGACCAAAAGAAAAAAAG
>AYEL01080992.1:0-41959 GCA_000484575.1 Olivierus martensii
AATTTTATAAAAATTTTTGTTCTTTTATATCTGAATAAATAAGTTTAATTAAATATAATATTTTGTTCAATTAGAATAATTTAATTAAACATTTTAATAATTTTATCTATTTTATTAATTTTATAATTTTATCTTATTTTATATCTATATCCACTTTTGGTTATTTTTCTATACTGTACTTTGTTGTTGTTATTTTGGTTTTTGGTCTTTGTTTTATTTAAATTTTTGTAGAAAGAATAATAAATAAATTCATATTTTTTTTTGTTTTAAAATTTTCTATACAATATACTGTAATACTGTATATAGAAAAAGTTATTTCATGGAACAAAGCCAGGTATTAGTGAACCTAAACAAAGATAAAGGAAAATTATTTTTTGGATTCTTATGGAGATTTGTTTATACTGTATTGCAGATGCTTAAATTTTTATGTTCTTTATATAAGTCTTTCTTTCTTTGTCTTTTTCTTTATAAATCTTATATTTGTCAGATTTATTTTATTTATATTTTATTGATCATTTATTATTATGCAAAAATCTGTATATTTTACAATTTTTTCATTGTATGTTAAATATAATTTATTTGTATTACAGAGAGAGATTTCTGTGAAATACTGTATAAATTTGGCAAGATTCAAGAATACTTTAATTTTAAACAACCTAGTTCTGCTGCTTCTATTAACGTAGTAAATAACACCAAGCACTTGAAGCAGGACAAACACACGTTTATTATTAGATAAATATAAACTACATATACTAATAATAGGAATACCTGCCATGAGTTTTGCAGTGCTGTGCTTATATCCAGGTATAATTATGATACGACAGTTTGGATGGCTACGTGGCACAACGATTTGACCTCAGTACATTGTACTACTGATAGACACAAAAACTTGCAGCAGGTAATCTCGAATCTTGCCTATAACTTTTGTTCTTTATTAATCAGTATGATGTATGGTCTGTTATTTATAATGAATTTTTTATCAGTAAGTATTGCTCAAATATAGTAGATCTTATTCTTTATAATTATATTTTGGACTCTATATAATGTGGAACTCTGCATAGTACATCTGTAGTATTCTTAGACTCTATATAATGTGGAACTGTCTATGATTTAATTTGTATTCTGTAACTAGTGTTGATGAATGATTTTAGTTATTTAATCAGGTCTATACTTTAATTTTAATTCTTTACAACAATTTGCAGTCAGAAATAATGTATTTCATTGGTTATATGATAGTTATCAACATTTTCTATCAGTTGAGATATCCTTTAAAATGTCTTTGATAATTTTTTATGAAGATAATTTTGTCTTGTATTGCAGTTATAAACTGTTTAATTTAAGGAACAGGATATAAACTAACTAAGATGCTTTTGCTAATGTTTAATTTGATTATTTTCTATCAAATAGCTGATTATTCTAGTTCTGTCATTGTAACAATTTCCATTAAATCACTTATTTCAAGAATGCAATTTCTATACATTATTAATTATAACATTTTAGTGTTGTGTAGATTAAATGTTGTAAATTTTCAATTTTCAAAAACAATTGAATTATGTAATTGAGATATTTAGTCCTCTTTATCTGATCTATTTTTTTCTTTCTTATAAGATCTCTTTCATATAGTATTAATAATTATATTCTCTGAGGATTATGCATTTAATTATTTATTATTAACCCACTTGCATTAAATAATTCAAATATTTATATAGCATTTTCAAAATATAATTCATTTAACTATTTCTTGCTTTAAAATTGTTATTTTATTTAAAGTTTAAATTGCATATGTATTTAGATTATTAAAATTATATTTACATTTATATAGAAAGTTCAGCACCATTCATAATTATTTTTGGAGGAACAGATTTAAATGAATATAGCAAGGATCAGAAATGTTTAACTTTAATGTCTAATGTTATTTATAAGGCACAAAATTTGGTAACTTTTGGATCATCTATGACTAACAAAATATTTTATCTTTGGGTATGTATATTCTATTCATTTTTCTAATTTGTAGAATTGTTTATGAAACTAATACAAGTTGTCCTTGACTTATGATCATCTTTAACTTATGATGAAGTTATATTTTGATAATCTCATCATAAGTCAAAAATCACCAATAATGTTAATAATTTTTGTAGTAATAAATAGACAATGGAATACTGAATCCTTTATGATAGGATTCAGTATATCTATACTATATTTTCTATACATTAATAATGTATAGAAATTGCATTCCAGGTGATTATACCAAATTCTCAAGGTTATAAAATAATCAGAACTGAACCCAGGCTCCAAGATGTAAAATCTTCTAGAATTGAACTGGGATCCCTAAAATTGTAAGCAATTGCTTTATTACCGTACATTTTTAATAAAACAAAAAACTATTTCTAGCCAATATGCTGTGAATATAGCCAAGTTTGGAATATTATAAGGGCCATTATAAGATCAAAATATCATAAGTTGAAATTAAGTTGAGTACTACCTGTATGATCTGTATAATCTATTTTATAATGATTGTATTTTTCAAAATAGGATCATTAGAGTATTAAGCCAAAAGACCAATCTAGTATTAGTCAATTTACTCATTAGAATAGTTTAATAGAATATTAAACAAAATATTTGTTTACTGTGTAATAATAAATGAATATATCATATAAATTTGAGAAAAAGGTTTTATCCTATATAATAATATTAATTATTAATAAATAGTTAATTATCACTCTAATAAAAATCATGAAATATAATTGTTATTAGTTTTTAAAAGTTCTTAAAAATGTTGTTACAAAGTAGCTAGCAGATTCCATATCAAGAAACAATCCAAATTACCCAAGCATTCTTTAACAGAATAATTTAAAATTTAATTAAAATATATTTTATTAATTAACTAAATTTTATGTAAGGTAGTATTATCTGTTATTTAATAGTTCAATTGTAATTGAAAATAATTTTTCAAAATAAAAAATTTGTCCTGGCTTAGATTGAACAAAAAATATTTATGATGATATCCTATTGTCATAATTTAACTGCTATAACATTCATTATTGTATATATCATCAGTTAATATTAAATGGAAATGTAATGATTCCAGGTATTTTCTGTTACAATTTATGCATTTTCTGATATTTAGAAAATACAGAATGATTATATTTTAGCTGATTTTGGATATCAGATATGTGCTTCAAGAAATGTTGTTCTGGTTGCCTCTAGTCAGTTGCAACAAAATTTCCATTGCATCTTTATGGTTTTGATTTCTATCATTTAAATTTTGTTAAATATTTTTGTTGAGATTCAAAATAATAATAGAAATTTTTAATATTTTTTTTGATATTTTCTACCAAACAAACATTCAATATAATCATATTATTTGGAAACTTGAGAGCAGGAAAAAATTGAGTCCTACTCTCCATCCAGTTTTCTCTTTTGCATAATGTCATTATGTTTCAATGCTATGGAGCTGGCATTAGGCAAAAGCATAAGTGTTCATATTTATTTCAATAATGAACTGGATTTAGAAAATTTTTTAAATTATAAAAATGTTTATCTAGATCAATGAATGCAATATTATTCTAACTCTTAAATTTTGGAGATTGACTTTTATATGAGTTTCAGATTTATACATATATAGTTTTAAATGCTGATTTATAGATGTTTTGCATTTGTTTATTAGAGTTAATATTATATTTTCAATATTCTTGGATACTTAAAAACAGAACTTTTAAAACTTGTAAAGCATGACCTACTTATATTTAAAAAATTATCTTCTATAATCTAATTCTCTGCTTTCAATAATAAAAAACAAAGAAAGATGAACATTGTTAGTAGACAAATATATCTCTTACTTGATATTAATATAAACAGCACTAGTATTGGTAATGAGTAAAAAATATATCTGCCTGCTGACAATGCTTATTTTCGTATTGTTTTTAATAAAATATGAAAACTCAACATACTTTATATTCATAAAATATGTTAAATTTCCATATTTTTTTCCATATTTAAATTATAGAAAATAATTGCAAATACAAAAAAATACAAATAATTTTGTTAAAAGAAATGTAATTAGAGCTTTTATATAATAGTAAATAACATTATATTCATTTTTCTCAAAAATGTTTTTGAAACGAGTATAAATTTAATAATTATTAAATCTTATATATTGAGAAAAATAATTTCAAAAATATGTACTGGAATACATATATATTTTTTTTTAAATTTTGAATGTCCACCATCTTGTAATGTCAGGAAACTTCAATATTTTTGGAAATATTATGCAAGTTAAAAAGTGTACATAAATTATTAGATACTTATGGAAAATTAAAAACATTACATGCTATATATCAGGGCTGCTCAACCAGTCAATTGAGACAAGCTTTTTAGTCGATCGCAAGCCTTCGACCATCTTCTGATCAACTTGCTTGTTAAACTTCTACTTTACAATACTTAATAAAGGTGGTCTGTGTTCTTGTTGAAACAAGAAAAGTGAGGTTATCCCTACATGTTTTCGTTCCCTTGGGTTTTTTATCATTATTAAGTAATAGCAGATCAGATCAATTGGTAGAATATAATAATATATTTAAATACAATAAATGAAGATTATTTTGATAAGTAAGTAAAAGTTTGTTGGACAAATGCATTTATAGGTTCAAATGTCTTTTCTTTCTTTATTACATTACTCAGGTCCAGACAACAATATATTGTTGTTCGGCACTAAAAAGAGGTTAAATTTATTAAAAAATAAACTTCAATTATTTAAAAAATTTTTTTAGCCATAATTATGAGTGTAGAAAAGAAGATTAAACTTATCATTACCATGATGAATGGGAACATGATTTTTTTTTCCATGGTTAATGGTAAATGCTCTTGTCTAATATGTAATTCAGTTTTTGCTATTCCAAAAAAAAAAAATATCAAAAGACATTTTCAACAATGCTCTCCAATTATGAAAACGAATATCCAAAAAGACTTCAAAATATGCAGAGCAAAAATTATAGATTTAAAATCGAACTTACATTCACAACAAAATATGTTCATAAAAAATTTTAAGTTTTTTCGTCATATAATCCAAATTTTGAATCAATTGCAAAATCTATAGCTTATATTCACAACAAAATATGTTCGTAAAAATTTTAAGATTACCTCTTTCGTTTCACAACAAAATATGTTCGTAAAAATTTTAAGATTATCTCTTTCGTCATATAATCCAAATTTTGAATCAATTACAAAATCTAAACAATGTCAAATATTGCATTAAAATTTTTGCTTATGTACCCATGTATTTGTAGTTGTTTTCATATATTCATGTTATGAAGAACTGTTTATTTTACTTAATAAATTTTAAATTATATAGATAGCATTGCTATTTTTGCACTTTTATTCCATGAATATCGATAGATCACTATATTGCTCCAGTGAAAAAAGTAGTTTTCGGTCATAAAAAGGTTAGGCAGCCCTGCTTTATATAAAGTCATATATAAGGGAGGGAATGCATAATAATCATAATAATGTGATTCATATCTTCAGTATTGAATCAGGACTTGATATATATCAATAATATGAGTAACTATAATGTATCTGCAATTTTCAAAAGATTTTGCAATTATATAAAACTATTTAATTTCATAAAACAATGATTGCAACATGGTACTTATGGAAAATTATGTAAATATTTTCAAAATGAAAAATTTTTTTCAAATAGTTGAGAAAAGTTAGTAAATATAGAACAAATCAGTCATTTCTATTTTTGATAAATCTTATTTTTACAGACGTTTTTGCTTCATTCACAAAATGAATTGCTTCAAGAGCATGAAAAAGAGCATAAATATGCAAATCTTGATTTAACAGAAATAACAAATGTTGTTTTGATCAAAGTACTGAAAAGAGTTATAGTTTACATTTTGAAAGCAAATATGAATGTTAAATAATCATCATGTATAGCTGTTTTCATTGCTTTGTTAGAAATCACATTCCTCATATCTGTTCAAACCAAGAACCATACATTTATCACTTTTTCATGCTTTTGAAGCAATTCATCAGAGAATGAACCAAAGACTTTTGCATAAACAATGTTTATTAAAATTACTGTTTATCTCAAACAGCAGATTTGCAGACTCAAATTTATTAGGATTTTTTTTTTTGCTCATTTTAAGAGTTCATTTCATATTGAAAATATTTGCTATCATTTTCTGAATTGTGTGTGTGTGTGTGTGTGTGTGTGTGTGTGGGAGATACTATACAGGAGGTCCCCAATTTATGATGGGTGTGTATTGTGTTAAAAAATTTCAGTCATAGTTCAAATTTGTTATAACTCAGAATAGGATTTTCCATAGGCATAACATTATAAATGGATGTTATGTTCACCAACTATCAGAATTCAGAATATTCAATATGCATTTGTGAGGATCACGGAAATACAAATTATATTCGCAATATACAAGAAAAATTTAATATATCAAACAAAGAAATTGTAAAAGAGAGAAAGCTAAAAACATCGAACAAAGAAACTGTAAACGGGAGAAAGAACGTTAGAATTGAAAAGAAAGCATTTACCGAATTCCACTACCCGACACGAAACTTCGTTCACAGCATCGTAAATCTCAGAAACAAAAGAGATTACGTATCGCGGGCGAAGGATCGTGACTATGCAGGTGTTCAGGGACTACTGGCGGCCAGGTGACACTCAACTTCCACTTTCGATTCGCTATTTTGGTTTTGATTTGGCGTTTGGTTTGATGATGATATGAGACGCAATTCCTGGTAACTTATTAATTTATGCTCAACTTCCGCTTTCGATTCGCTATTTTAGTTTTGATTTGGCGGTCAGTTTGATGATGATGTGAGACGCAATTCCTGGTAAGTTATTAATTTAGATGATGAACAATGACACTTTCGATTCGCTATTTTGGTTTTGATTTGGCGGTTGGCGCTTTTGATTCGCTATTTTAGTTTTGATTTGGCGGTTGGTTTGATGATGCTTTCGATTCGCTATTTTGGTTTCGATTTGGCGGTTGGTTTGATGATTGCTTTTGATTCGCTATTTTGGTTTCGATTTGGCAGTTGGTTTGATGATGGCGGCCAGGTGGTGCTCAACTTTTGCATTTGATTCGCTATTTTGGTTTCGATTTGGTGGTTGGTTTGATGATGGTCGATTCGCTATTTTGGTTTCGATTTGGCAGTTGGTTTGATGATGGTTTGAACGCAATTCCTAGTAAGTTATTAATTTAGATGATGAACAATGATGTAAAAGTGAAAATAAATATATTTTAAACAGTTAGTATTGTGGTTATAAGGACGCAATTCCTGGTAAGTTATTAATTTAGATGATGAACAATGATGCACAATTCCTGGTAAGTTATTAATTTAGATGATGAACAACGAGTAAAATTCGCAATTCCTGGTAAGTTATTAATTTAGATGATGAACAATGATGTAAATGCAATTCCTGGTAAGTTATTAATTTAGATAATGAACAATGATGTAAAATATGAAAATAATAAGTTATTAATTTAGATGATGAACAATGATGTAAAATATGAAAATAATATTTACAATAAACTTAACACTAACTGTTTAAGAGTTATGCTGAAGTTAGCTAATGGCCGGAATCTCACACACTGTTTAAGAGTTATTCATTGTGAAGTTAGCTAATGGCCGGAATCTCACAAAGCAAGAACAAATATCCCAACTTAGCTAATGGCTGGAATCTCACAAAGCAAGAACCAATTACATATTTCCTTAGAGTTAATACTTCGATTAGTGCGAGAAATTCGTGGAACCAATTATTCGTATTAATCGAGGCCTACCTATATTTATTTTCATATTTTACATTGTTGTTCATCATCTAAATCAGGGATTCTTGCATTCACCCCTTTTAAAAGAATGGTTTTCTTCATTGACCCTCTAACATTTTTCTATATAATATACAGCATACAACATAATCATAATATAAATAATTGTACATAAATAACTTAAAGATAACAATTGGACTAAGAATATGTAAAAGTTTTGAAAAAATGTTATATTAGATTAATGTTTTATTATTTTTCTACTATTGTTCCTGTGTTTTACTTTATATTGCACAAAAAATTAATATATTTTAAAAAATATTATTGGTTTTTAAAATATATTACATAATTTTAGTGTACTTTTTCTCTCATATTTATTTCATATGATTTCTTCCTTACTACATGATATAGCTTTATATCAATAAACATGGCAATCTGTTCATTTTGTTTAAAAAATAATTAATCTGTTACTGTTATATGTGGATATAATAGAATAACACCTTGGTAAAATAAATAATTTATTATATTAAACCAGGGGTGGGCAAACTTTTGGGAGAAAGGGCCATATTGCATCAGTGAAATATAACGTAGTGCCGCACTTTCCCAGCGATTCCTATCCTTCACCATCTGATCCCCTCTCCACGGATGTAGATGTAGCCCGTGGTTGGAAGTGATCCTGTCCTTTATTAATTTATCTGATCTGAAAGGGGCATAACACAAAATAGCAAAAAAACTCCCAATAACCACAATACTAACTGTTTAAGAAATATTTATTTTCATATTTCTGATCTAAATTAATAATTTACCAGGAATTGCGTCTAATACCATCATCAAAAGTGTTCTTCCTTTTATCCATTTCGATACTTTTTAAGAGAAAATTCTGTACTATACTGTATGTATATGATAACAAAGCTGAATAATTAGTAATGTTAAATAGCTAACAACAAAATGCCCATCTTTCTGGTGTTTCACCCCTTAAAGCCAAGTGTCTATTCTTAGACTGCTTCTCGTCCGGTTTTACTAACCGAAAATTAACATTAATTTGTTAATTGACATCGTAAAAGGAGGCGGAGCTTTGTTAGTAAGACTGGTCTATGCTTACAACTTGTATTAATCAAATATTTAGATAATAAGACTGATCTATGCTTATAACTTGCATTAATCAAATATTTGCTGAACTTTAATTTGTTAATTGACATCATAAAAGGGGACGGACCTTTGTTAGTAAGATAATTTGTTAATTGACATCATAAAAGGAGGCGGAGCTTTGTTAGTAAGATGGTCTATGCTTACAACTCGCATTAATTGAATATTTGCTCTCACTAACTGATCATAAAATGGGATGGACCTTTGTTAGTAAGACTGATCTATGCTTACAACTTGCATTAAAATGGACCTTTGTTAGTAAAACTGGTCTATGCTTACAACTCGCATTAGACCGAAAATTAACATTAATTTGTTAATTGACATCATAAAAGGGGATGGACTAAACGAAAATTAACATTAATTTGTTAATTGACATCATAAAAGGGGACGGACCTTATCATTAATTTGTTAATTGACATCATAAAAGGGGATGGATCTTTGTTAGTAACTTTAATTTGTTAATTGACATCATAAAAGGGGACGGACCTTTGTTAGTAAGATAATTTGTTAATTGACATCATAAAAGGAGGCGGAGCTTTGTTAGTAAGATGGTCTATGCTTACAACTCGCATTAATTGAATATTTGCTCTCACTAACTGGATCTATACTTACAACTTGCATTAATCGAATATTTTCTTGCACTAAGTGAAAAACAATATCATTTTTATAATTTGCACTAATCAAATTTCGCATTATTCAAACTCGCACTAATCAAGGCGAATTCGATTAGTGAAACTCACCTCAAAAAAAAAAAAAAAAAAAAAAAAAAAAAAAAAAAAAAAAAAAAAAAAAAAAAAAAGGATAAAATTACTTTTTCACTCCTGGAAAACCTGATTATTAGAAAAACAAGTAAAGGCTAAAAGTCATTTATCTTACTACCAATCTCACTTCAAAGTGATATCATCAGATTTACATGATCACTAACCAAAATAAAATCCTGAATTAAATTAAATATTTTAAAGAATAATCTCTTTTTCATTAATTATTAATGGAAAACTCCTTTTAATAAATTATTAATGGAAAATTATTATTATAAATTATAAAGATGACAAGATTTATTAAAAGTTGTATTAATTAATTATTTTTGAGCACTGGAGTAGGATTTCGCTTTTTATTAAAAAATCATTTCTGAATGATATCTTAATCTTCTTTAATTCATATATAAAATTCTAAAACATTTCAATTTGAACAGACAATCAATAAACTATATCTAAGATTTAAATAAAAGTTGTTAGACTAACTAATGCTAATTTTTTAACTAAACCACAACAAAATATTAGCATTATATAAATAAAATGCTGATGTAGATAATAAATATTAAGTTATTAATTATTTATTACAAATTATTAACTAAATAATTAATTATTGATTAGCAAGTTTCAGATTATTTAATATCTTTATGAATACCATTATTTCTATCACCCAGGAAGGAGTGAGATACATCAAATCTCTACTATTAACTGTATCCTTACTCTGCCTTTTTTTTCTTTTTCAGAATAACAACTCAAACAAAACAACTTTTAAGCAGGAAAAATTATTTTTAAAAATAATTTTTTAATAAATACTAATATAACTGCTTTCAAAGGATTCTAACTAAGAAACATATAACTACCAGTGTTGTTTATAAAATATTTTTAATCTTGAAATATTGAGTTTGCTATTTTTTAAATAAATATTTTTAATATTAATATGTGAATATCTATATACTGTATTTAAAAATTCTGCTTCATATATATAATAGAAGCATTGAAATAATTTAATAATTTTAAAAACTAAAAAAAAATCTTGAATTAAAATCACAATTAAATGACAACAATAAACCATCTGATCAACTAAACAGATCATATATTATTAATTTATTTATACATACAATATTGTATGTTTAATAATTTAACAACTAACTCATTAATTAGAAATTCGTATTATAGCTAGAGTCATCTATTATTTAATAATTAAATTACAATTATAAATTTATTTTAGTATTTAAAGAAAAATTTTTCTCAATCCAAGAATCTGTAGGATAATGCTCCTATGTCATTAGCTGCTGTTTAGAATAGTTTAAAACTATAAATATAAAATAATTTAATTTAGAGGGAAATAATCATTTTAATTTTTCCTTTATTTATAAAGAAGTTAAAATAGTTAAGGATATTCATTTATTATTTTAATTCCAATATAGTTTAAAGTTTTTTCATTAAATAAAATATAGAGCAATAAAAATTTAAATAAAACATTGCCAAACTGCAACTACATAAATAAATTAAAACTAAAACGAATTATAGATGAAATTATATGCCATTTAGGCCTCTAAACCATTATCAAATTATCTTTTCAATTTTATGTTGACTGACTAAATAATTAGTATCACTATCTGAGATTAACATTAAATACTCTTTATTTATTTCCCCCTTTATTGAATAATGTTATTTTGATAATTCCAACTAATTCGATATTGTATAATATAAGTTGGGATCAGCTTATTTATGAGTTTCATATTTTTAAGCTCTAAAGTCAATTTGAAGCTCTAAAGTTCGATTTTGAAGCTCTAAAGTCAGAGAACTGGTTTATACATGATAATTAAAATTTAATAATTATAATCAAATAAATGTTTCTTCATTATTAAAACTCCAAATATTTTAATAATGAAGTGATATTTATTATAATTTTCAATCTCTTAATTCAATAGGCTAAAATTTTACTTATACTCAGGGCTAGTTCAATAGGTGAAGTGCAAGGCAACTGATTCAGGTGCCAGATTGATATAGGTGCCAAAATGAGTTGTAAAAATATGAAGTGTATAATGAAGAACAAAATAAATATTAAAGTAATAAAATTCATAATAATACATAAATAGAAGAAAATATTCTGATTGTGTTATATCAGTTACTATAAATTTGAGATTAATTAAAAACAGAATGTGTTTATTTTTCAATTAAATTAAAGGTTGGTTGGTTAGATAAGTTAAGCCTTCGTATTGCACAAGGGATGCACTGTATCTGGCAGTGGCCACTTGTAGAGCCCAACACAGGCTGGCCAACACCCATGATGGGATCAACCAGATGGTTGAAAAATGGGGTTCGTCAGGCCGGGCCCAGACCACTCCTGAAAAACTGGAGGTGTGGGACCTGGGTTTGAACCCAGATCCTCCAGAGTGGTAAACCAAAGCTTTACCATGCAGCCACAATTAAATTAAAGATTTATTATAATTTTAATTTTGTCATTTATTGCATTGCAAATTATCTTCATTATATTTTTATATGAGGTTGAGAGCCAGAGTGGACCATACTAAATTTCCCTCAAAATATGAAAAAATGCTGTTAAAATAGACTATTATTTAGAGTTTTTCAAAAATTTTAAAAGATGCCATTTTTAAAACTTGCCTCATCATCACAATTAGTTGGCCTGGCTCTGCTTATACTGATAGCTTAGACTAATCTACTATCAAATGATATATAAATAAATTAAATTGCATTCTTTAAGTATACCAAAAAATTTTTTAAATGTTCAATAAAAAAAATCTATTTTGGAATAAATTCAAGTTAATTAAAATTTAATAACAGAATAAAAAATATTACCTTTAATATTAAAACTACTTAGTTAAACAGAATATAATTTAAAATGTAGATTTTCTTTCAATTTTGAAAAATTTTTGATCTGCTTAAATTACTTGCATGCCATTTAACAATGAAAGTGCCTATAAATACAGGTTGAAAGCTTCAATGTTACTGAAATAGTAATATGTTGAATTACATAGTTTTAATAGCAAAGATATTTATAAACTAAATCCTCAAGGATAATAATCCAATAAAATTATAAAATGATTGTGCTGCTCAAATGTTGCCTGGCTAGAACCATTATGGGCCTGAAGTTTAAGTCTGGTCAGGAATATTTCTATTAGCTAAGTCTGATGTCTATGTTTACAAATTCTAAAATTCATTATAGTAATGTCTGAAAAATCAATCTGCCAAGTAGTCTTGATACCATCTAATGGTTAGAACAACAGGATAATATCCTGATGTTCTAATTATTAGATGTTCTATCCAAGGATAAGCTAGGTTTTTTTCAGATAAATTAATTAAAAATGCTATTTCAATTAATAATTCAATAGATGACATATTCTTAATTTATTTATTGGTTTATTTGTTAATTCTGAGAGACATTATCATTAGTCAAAATATATTTCATATTATTAAAATTTTAGTTATAAGCATTGAGGGTTTATTTGTTTTGCATAAATTAGATTTGAAAAATATGTTTTTAGATTTTATTATTATTATTAAATTCTAATTTAATAATTTGAACTTTCTTTTATAAAGTATATTTCATTTCCATATAAATTTTATTTATGAATAAATTAATGTCAAGTATTCTTCATTAAAATCTCTCCACACTACAATCATATCATTGAATTACATATTCTGACTTAAATAAAATTTTAAATTCAATGATTTTAATTAGGATTTCTACACACATTTATTCTGTGTTATTTCATAATAAATAATAATATTAAATTTAAAATTATAATTATTACAAATAACTTCACTTAATAAATCATATATATTTCTTTACTGTTTCTAATTATAACATTTTGAATTGAATAAATGCTCTAAAAAATAGGACTCAGCTGAAAAGAAGACTTTATTTTATAAAATTAGAAACTATGTTACATAGGCAAATTATCTATTTAGTATTTGGCTTCTAACAATGACTTAATTAGTAAATTATTATTCTTATAATATATTTTATTGTACTTTTTAAACAGATTGTAAAAGCATTTAAAATTATAAAAATCTATAAATGTCTTCTATTTTTAAAATTTTTATTTTAAACCAAACTTTGTGCTGTGACTCATTCATTTACTAATCAAAAAATTATTAAGAACATTATTATTCAAGTGATGTTGATTCAAGTGATTATTCAAGTGATGTTGATTTTTTATTTTTTTTATAATCATTACTCTACACCAGTGATTCCCAATGGGGTCGGTACCACCCACCAGTGGGCGTTGAAGATACCTAAGGGGGGTTTTTTTCGGTCCAAGGCAAATTTAGGGGGCGTTGAGGACCAACCACTGCCCCCCTGGGCAATACTCACAAGAATGCACTGAAAAGTTTGATTAATATTAAAAATCATCAAATAATGTTTCAACAAATAGTCCTAAATGACTTTTAAGCAAGATCATTCTATATTAAAAGTAGGTATTGGTACATTTTAGCTTTGTTCTTAATACCTTTTTGATTAGTAAATGAATGAGTCACAGCATACTCAGCATACTCACTACACAGAGCACCACAGTGTGTATGTATGTTCTGGCTTGATCAATAAAGCTTTTATTTACAAGTCTGGACATGTCAAGATATCATGACAGATATCTGGCAGTGGTATCATGTTTTCCCAATGGTATCAGGTTTCATACAGGCTGTGAGCCTAAGTTTTTATAAAAAAATTTCTGCTATTTTTTAATTTACATATTCTGATTGAATTAAAGTTTTTGTTTCTGACAAGTCCCTACTCTATAATGCAAAAAAAAAATCATTTTTCTACATTATGTATATTTTATAATGTAACCATTACATTATTGATTTCAAGAACAAAAGTTGGTGTTTTTTTCTGAAAAGGGGGCAGTGAGTAATTTTTTTCGAAAAGGGGCAGTAGGCCAAAAAAGGTTGGGAACCTTTGCTCTACACTATTCTTTGTAAATTTCCTTCAGATACTATAAATCATGTTCATATTTATTTCATTCTAATATTGATCAATGATAATGTTAAGGAAGAATGAAAATAAAATTTCTTATCCTTCAAAATGAAATATTTATAATATTATATTTTATACATTAATATATAAATAAGTTTATGTAACAGCAAATGCATTTGCTATTACACATTATAACTAAAATTTAAAAGATTATTATGTATTAAATTTTTTAAAAGTTTTTTATGCATTATCAAATATGATATTGCACTTTATGTTAACTTATTTTTATATTATCAAATTATTAATAATTTGAAACTTAAAAATAATTAATTTTTAACTTTAAGATTAGCATTAAAATTAGCTTACTTCTTGTTTTGCCATCCATGTATCAGCTTGGTCTGTATCACGATAAAACAATTGTAAATCCATACATTGTTCATAAAGAATACGTCTTTCTTCCCAAAGTACCATGAGAGATTGTTTTTCACTTGCTAATAAAACTAGCTAAAATAAGTTAATAAAAACTTAATTATTTCTAATAATAAATAATTATATTCTACAATTGTATAAATACTGTAGCTTATCATATTCCAACATTTTTTCATAATTTATTAATTTCCAAATATTTAAACATTAAAAATTATGTATTATTTACTTATATTTAATATTTCATCAAAATGTCCAAAATGAAAATTATTATAAGATCTTTTCAATGCATCTGATTTAGATACAAATTATAATTTTGTATATTTTAAATTATATGTAAAAATAATTATTTATTAATAAATATTAAATTAAATAAATACATGAAAGTGATTTTTATTCTTTAACACTGCATTGCTCGCGCCATTAATTCTACAAGAGTACTCGCATTGTATCTGTGAGAGATTATTCTTTAAAATGAGAAAGTGTGTATTTCATGCCTATCAGAACTTTATATGGGTAAAACTAAAGAAAGCACATTGTAAAAATAAAGATGGAATGTTATGAGAAAATGTGTATTTCATGCCCATCAGAACTTTATATGGGTAAAACTAAAGAAAGCACATTGTAAAAATAAAGATGGAATGTTTAAATTATTTTCCTATGTCCAAGTATCTAGCATCAGCTGCATAGTAAAACAGTCTTTTATCAACTTGAAGGATCCAAGTTCAATTCCAGGTCTAGCATATCATTTTTCAGGAAGGGTGCAGGCTTTGCCTAACTCAATGAACCCAGTCCTTAATTTTCCAGTTGATCCCATCATTTACCAGCTTAATTAAAACTAATATAAAAAGTTTATAGCAAATATGTAATTATTTTCTAATGCCAATTCCCAATCATTGGCTGACTATTACATAATGATATTCCAACTATGAACTACCCATATCTATGGTAGAACTATTAGGACTTTACAGTAGGTAAATTGCTGACTAGGCTAGATACATCAAAATTTTTTTAGAAACATTGAATCAGAATTCCATACTTCCATGCATTAAAATAGGGTTGAATGGATCAAGCCTAGACACCTAAAAAATCTGGGGTATGACACTTGAAATTAAATAAGAAGATTGTATGGTGGAAATACAACATGCTTCCATCCTGGCAACAACTCAGCCATTTGATTGATTGGCTGCCATTATTGCAAATTCATTGATGGTGGCTGTTGTAACTATTAATTTTCATCATAATCACTATCATGAGTACAAATCATCGTATAAGTCTGACATTCCTGTACAATAGTTATTGTAATACAATTGTTATGATAGTTATTACAATACAGGTAGGCCTTGATTAGTGCGTATAATGGGTCCCACAAATTTCTCGCACTATTTGAAATATTAACTATGTGTAAAATATTTCTCGCACTATTCGAAATATTAACAATGTGTAATTGTGGTAATTGGTTCTTGCTTTGTGAGATTCCGGCCATTAGCCAGTCTCACAATGAATAACTACAATACTAACTGTTTAAGAAATATTTATTTTCGTATTTTACATTGTTGTTCATCATCTAAATTAAGAACTTACCAGGAATTGCGTCTCATACTATCATCAAACCAACCGCCAAATCGAAACCAAAATAGCGAATCAAAAGCGGAAGTTGAGCATTCCTGGCCAATTCTGGGTCAAGAATTGAGTGGATAATCTGATTTGCGATTAAGCATTGCAGCTTTATTGAATCAGTAAGTTAGTTCCAGATAGAACTACTTAGCTAAGTTAATGAACAAATGAGAAATTTTTAACCAGTTTTCTATTTGTTTACTAGCAGAATATGACAGTTTCACCCCTTCAAAGCCAAGTGACTGTTCTTGGATTGCTCCTTGTCCAGTTTTACTAACTGAAAATTAACATTAATTTGTTAATTGACATCATAAAATGGGATGGACCTTTGTTAGTAAGACTGATCTATGCTTACAACTTGCATTAAAATGGACCTTTGTTAGTAAAACTGGTCTATGCTTACAACTCGCATTAGACCGAAAATTAACATTAATTTGTTAATTGACATCATAAAAGGGGATGGACTAAACGAAAATTAACATTAATTTGTTAATTGACATCATAAAAGGGGACGGACCTTTGTTAGTAAGATGGTCTATGCTTACAACTCGCATTAATTGAATATTTGCTCTCACTAACTGATCGTAAAAGGAGGCGGAGCTTTGTTAGTAAGACTGGTCTATGCTTACAACTCGCATTAATGACATCATTAAAGGGGACGGACCTTTGTTAGTAAGACTGGTCTATGCTTACAACTCACATTAATGAAAATTTGCTCGCACTAACTGAAAAACGGTATCATTTTTATAAGTCGCCGAGCTTTGTTAGTAAGACTGGTCTATGCTTACAACTCGCATTAATCGACAGCTTTGTTAGTAAGACTGGTCTATGCTTACAACTCGCATTAATCGAATATTTGCTCGCACTAAGTGAAAAACGGTATCATTTTTATAAGTCGCACTAATCGAATATCGTAACTGAAAAACGGTATCAATTTTATAAGTTGAGATCGGAAGAGCGTCGTGTAGGGTCTATGCTTACAACTCGCATTAATCGAATATTTGCTCGCACTAACTAGTCTATGCTTACAACTCACATTAATCGAATATTTGCTCGCACTAACTGAATCTATGCTTACAACTCGCATTAATCGAATATTTGCTCGCACTAACTGAAAAAAAAGGTATCATTTTTATAAGTCGCACTAATCAAAAATCGCATTATTCGAACTCGCACTAATCGAGGCTTACCTGTATATAATAAAATTATTGATGATAGTTTACTTTTAATCCATTCAGTACCTTTTGACATGAATATGTCAAGGAAGTGGAACAAAAATGATGATAAAACAATAAAAAAAAAGTTAAAAAAAATTCATTCCTGATTTTATTAATCCAGCTTTTGCAAATCACTTTTTGTGTGTATTCATTGAAAATATATCCTTTTTATAGTGATTCCTAAATTTTTTAGTTGCTGAAATATTTTTTAAATTACATGTAAACAAACATTATACTGTTTATATTTGAATGGCTTGATAGAATTGAAACTTTTTATCCTGTCCTATTGACTTTATAGTCTAATCTATCAAAGTTATTCCGATTATGGGATTTTATAAATGATATTTTTGAAATTTTTAGAAAAAAATCGAATTTTTCATAAAATGAGCTATAAAATTCTGAAAATTAAAAAATATTATAGATAATAGGAAAATATTGATTAATTCTGTTAAAATAAACTAAAATATATCTTTATTATTCATTTTTGTTTCAATTTTGCCAGAATTTAGGAGAAAACTGCAAAGAACGAAACGTAAATATCTTCATGTTATTTAAAACATTTTTATTGATTTACACAACCACTTTCTTCCCAGGAAATTGCAGCCAAGCTTAAATTTACACATAGGTATGAGGTATTGAGTATAGTGCTCCAATAAATGATCTGTGGTCCAATTAGAGGAACAGAAAATGTATTGTAGCTGTTTATGTATCAAATGAGGCCATTTTCATATATGTTAGGATCTTTTGATATAAATAAAAAATTTATAAAAAGTACTGTTAAAAACTGCTGTAAATGAAGTAAGAATAAGTTAATAAATATTAATAAAAATGACAGTATTTCAATGAATTCATGTAATTTTTTTAATAAATATATGTTGCAACTTCATTCAGCAGAAATTATGTAACTTGTGATTTTTTATAAATAATTTCTGAAAATTTCAGCTGAATGTCTTCATTCATGGCTTATTTTGTTCAGAGGACTTATACCTATCTAAAAATATTAACTATTTCATTGTATGGCTAAAATTTCATTTTAAAAAAATCATAGTTTTGTTGATCTCACATATGTAACAAAAAGTTGTAAAAAAATAAAATTCCCAAAAAATGCTTACATTGTTAGAGAGTAAAAAATGCAATAAATATTGAAAATTTCAAAAGATTTAGATGAAAATTAAGCAAGATTTCACAATTTTAATTAATTTTTTTGCAATTAGGTTTAATTTCAAAAAAAATCACTAACATTGAAGAGGTTAATAGTAAGTTTATCATTACTGTCAGTGCAGTTCTACCATATAATAGAGTGGTAAAGTTGATTGATCAAAATTTTGGCTTTCTTTGTTGATGATATCCAGGTTTTTTCCTCACACAATTCTATTGTTTGTCTTTATTTATTTTGATGCAGTCATGTTCCATCACCAATAATGGACTTTAATCTTTTCCATTTTCAAGGATCTACAATTTGAGTTTACAACTTCAATATACAATTTCATTTTTCTCCAGAGTAAGCAGCCAAGGTATCCATCATACATTATTCATATAGGGAATGTTTTAATCTTTTGTCCACTGATATTCCTATACTTTGAGCTTTTTTCGAAAGTAATTTGCCTTTTCATTCACAATAGTAACAATAGTACCAATCATCATTTCAGTTCAGTCAGGGTTGCAGAGTCGGAGGTTTTTGGGTGAAGTCGGAGTCAGAATTTTAAACTGTCAGGAGTCGGAGGCGAACCTTACAAATTTTAGGGAGTCTGAGTCGGATTTTTTTTAAAAGGTGGAGTCTGAGTTTGATCATTTTCCATCCAATTCTGCAACCCTGGATTGCAGAGTTGGAGGTTTTTGGGTGGAGTCGGAGTCGGATTTTTAAACTGTCCAGATTCGGGAGTCAGAATCAGAGTTGGACCTTACAAATTTTAGGGAGTCTGAGTCAGAATCAGATCTTTTTTAAAAGGTGGAATCGGAATCAAAGTCAGATCATTTGCCATCCCGACTCTGCAAACAGAATTGCCTTAGCAGGAAAACAAACAGAACTGCCTTATTTCTCAGAGTCCACACTTCATAAAATTGATCTATATCATCAGAATGCTGTATTGCATGACAGGATAGAATTTCCATCAGCTTGGTCAAGTATTTCAAAAGCATTGGTACAGAATTTCCTTAATTGTTGACAAAAATTTTGCATAATACTGTTATTCATTATGCAACTAAGAGACAGATCATATTTCACATATGTGCATATTAAGAAAATGTATTCATATGACAATATGCAGAGGACACAAAAGTACATTTGAGTTACTTCATGCTTATATGACAGAAAAAAACAATTAGCAAAAGTCTTTCTTGAACAGTCTTCATAAATTTTCTTCTTCAATAGAGCAATGTGAAATAGAAAAAAAACTTTTTTTTATTCATAAATTTTTTTGGGTGTGTTAAGGAATGATTGTTTTGTAATGGGTTAGATTACAGATTTTGTAAAGAGAGTAGAAGATACACAAACTTTAAATGTAGAAAAAAGTTCAGAAAGTGAAGTTGATATTGTTAAAAAAAAAAAATGTAAAAATGTTCAGAAAGTGAAGTTGATATTGTTAAAAAGAAAAAAACATTCTCATTTTTAATGAACAGAGGTAAGGAAGATATAATTATTAAATGAATGTTACATAAACTGTATACTTTATCTTTCTTTTTGTTTTATGTATATTTTTTAGGGTCTTACATATATATTTTTTCTTTATGTTTCATGTTATTAATATTCTTAATAAAAAAGTTTCTCTTATGTGGAAGATTGAAGAAAGTTATTCATTTTTAATTGGTTTTGGAATGTATCTCTCCTTTTTGTATTGGCTCCAGGTCTCATATAACACAATTTCACACGTCATGGTATTTTTTAGGAACCTATCTATCATGTTATATAAGGGATACCTGTATTCTGAAATCCAGAAAAACCTAAAATCCAAAACATTCTTGGCCCCAAACATTTCAGATTAGGAATATTCAACCTGTAAGGGATAGCCATCAAACATGAGTTTGAAAAATGACTCAAATTCTGAATAGAATTACCTTTAAAAAAATGTATAAACTAACTATCAGTAATATCAACATCAAAAGAATATTTCCTTTAATGTAATAGATATGGACAGAAAATAGGAATAAAATAAACTTAAATTTAGCAAAAATTGTTTGTTAAAATGAATTATAACATTACATGAGAGAAGTTTTTTGAATATTAGAAGCAAAGATAATGAAAAACTACTGAAGGCTTTTAATGTAATAGATATGGACAGAAAATAGGAAAAAAATAAACTTAAATTTAGCAAAAATTGTTTGTTAAAATGAATTATAGCATTACATGAGAGAAGTTTTTTGAATATTAGAAGCAAAGATAATGAAAAACTACTGAAGGCTACAATTTCTAATCATAAATGTAAATCTTGAGGTCTTAATGTAATATATAATTTAAGCACCCTGTTTTATATTTTACATTATCTGCAATGTACAAAACATATTAAATAAAACTGATTTTATAAATGTAATGTTATTTTGTATTATCTATGATTTGTAGGTAAAAAATTAAACTAAGTGATTTTTGAAGTGATTATTTTGCACTAGGATTATATTTAATGTGTATAAAAATAAATCATGTATTTTTTCTTAAAATATTAGATTGTAGTTACTATTTTACATCTTATGACTTTCCTATGTTTAGATCAATGGCTGTAGTGGAAGCATGTTGTGTTCCATCCTGGAGGATCAGAGTTCAATTCCCAGATTCAACACCTCCCAATATTTTTAGGAGGGATTCAGGCTCAGCTCGAACCCCATCCTCCACCTGATGGCTGACTCCACCAGAGGTGTGAGTTGCTGATGGTGGGCACTGTAATGCCCTGCTGCTTAGTACTCACTGAGTAAAAGTAGCATAAAACTTCACAAAAAATTTTCAGGTCAGGCAAATCAAGAATCCTGAAACCCTAGCTTTTCTGTTTCAAATTGTGTTTTAGTTTTGCTCTTTTTTGTAATATATTATAAAAAACATAACAAATTTTCAAAATTCAATAAAATAATAATCTAAATAAAAATTTTTCAAACTGCAGATCGCAATTCTTTAGTAGGTCACAAAGTAAATAGATAAATAACAGAAAAAATTCACAAAAATGTTTAGAATATAGCTTATAAAATAAAATAGTTTTTCTGAAAATGATTTATTTGTACTAATATATAACATTAGTCAATGAATAAATAAACATAATATTTCACACAAAATTTATTTATTTATTTACTTTTTTTGATTTATTACTTAGGTACTGGGTCATAATACAAAATGCATTCATTGTCATGGGTTGCAGTCAAAAAAGTTTGAAAAATGCTGTTCTAAATAATCTTAAAACTATAATATACCGTAGTTTAAATTTTACATTTTATATTTATAAATAAAAATTATTTATTGCAAATAATGAAATTTTTGATAATGAATATCATTCAATGAATTTGAAAATTTGTTAAATTTTGAATTTAATTCATTTATTTCATTATATTACTGTAATATTAATACTAATATAATCAATTTAATCTGATGTCATTATTTAAAGTTTTCATGGAAATTATGAATATTAAATATTAGTGATTTTTTTATATTTAAATTTTTATGAGAAACCCATTATGGAACACTGTTTTATACTTTTACAATTTGATTTTTAAGATAAATTAGAACTTTAGCATTATAAAATTTTTCATTCTTTAATAATGCTTAAAAATTTTCTGTTTAATTATTATTATACATAATTCATAAATATTAACATTATTCTCCAGCCTAACATAAACAGACAAAGAATAAATGAAATTCCACAAGGTAAGACCTTTTTATGAAATATATTTGATCTTAATTTATTTTCATTATTTTTGTATTATCATTTTTAATTGTTAAAATTGAAAATACAAAAAATAATAATGTATTTAAAGAAATTGCTACTAATATTAGTTTGCATTTAAAATTACATAAAAAATTAATAACACAATAAGAGATTATGAAATCAGGAACCAATTATTTCAGAATTTGCAGAAATTCAAGATGAAAAATTATTCAGTGTTTTTCATAAATTGAATAATTTAGTGTTCATTAATGTTCAATGACATCATTAAATAATTTAATGATTGACAAAAGAAACCTATTATTATTAGTGATTGACAGGAAAAACCCTATTATATTCAACCTAGAATAATTTGCTTGAAATATATTACCTGAATATAAGACCATATATTTTTCAAGAAATTTGATTTATATAAAATAAGAATAGAGTTATTTTTAAGCATTTGAAATAAATATTTAAATATAAGATAAAGATTTTTGGGAAGAATTACCTTTTGAATTTTGAAATATTATATTAATATATCAAGTGTTAAATAAGCTTTTTAATTTTGATTTGATACAGTGAAACCTGTCTAAGTTGGACACATTTGGTTCCTTCAAAATGTGTTCAAGTTAGAGAGGTGTCCAACATACAGATTCATAAAATCAAAATAATTTCTAAACATACTAAACATTAAATTTTCATGTCAATGCAAACCTTTATTCAAATCAAATTGGAAACCTTTATTATTTTAAATGAAACGCAAAAATGTCAAATACACACTGCAGCCTGTCAGTCCTTTCAACATAAGAACTGTTTATTTGAAAAGAAGTCCGTAAGTAATAAGCAAAACCAGTACTTATTGTAAACAGTCTTAAAGTACTGTAACCAAGTTCCTCAGTACTTATTGTAACCAGTCCTGAATAGTTAATTGTGAAACTTCTTGTCACGCAACATAAATCCATCTCACTGCATCCAGAATAGTAAATGATCAACAACTTGTGTCTTTTGGTCTAATGTCAGTTTATTTAATTTTCTTTTACTGCTTTTTAACATTTCCAAGGAAAGAAACCAAAGCAAATCTAGCCAATTATAGCCCAAATATTTTTAATTTTATTGGAATAAAATATTGTGGCTATAATTTGGCTAGTTTGGTTTGATTCTTCTCAATGCTCAGTGTTTGTATTTACAGTAATAATAAACTATGGATTAAATAAGTCATCTAACAACCATCTCAAGGCATGATTAATCAATGTTATAAGTTTTTCTTTCACAAATTATCTCAAGGTATGACTAATCGATATTATAAGTTTCTCTTTGACAAATTCCTTTGGTTAATCTCCTAAACCTAAATAAAATTTCATATTTTATTTCAACCAATAATCAAAAAATATCCATCTTATTAGAAATGCTTGTTCAAGATACAAGATAGAGAGGTGTCCAGGATATAGAGGTTTGGACATACAGTAAAAAATGGGCAATTTTTCGGGTTTCAGGAAAGTCGCAGTTCAACATAGAGAGGTGTCCAACTTGACAGGTTTTACTGTATTAATTAAAAAATGGTTTTATTCAGATTAATTATAAGCAGACTTCTCTGAAAATATATTTTCTTCAATGATAATATGTATATTATAGATAAAGCTTTTAAAAATTTATTATTGCCAATTTATTTTGTTCATATTTTTCCTTTACATAATATTTAATATTTATTTTTGTTTTTTTATATCAATGACATATTTCTTTGCCACTCAGTTTATTAGTGATCCATAAAGATAGTCCAAAGAGAGGCCAAAAATTTCTTATTCTCACCATGTTGTTTGTATATGTGTTATAAATCTATAATTGTAAACAATGTTAAGTTAATGTTTTACTAATATGCATATCTTTTTTTTGTTTTGACAGGTCCTGTTTAACTGGAGTTATAAGCATGATAGTAGAAAATTTCATGCTGGATAAAATTGAGTATCAAGCTGTGATACAGTTCCTACATCTTCAATAGAAAACCTCACAAATTATCCATGAAGAGATGTCAGCTATGTATGGTAAGGACTCATATGAGACTGTAAAACAATAGAAACTGGAATTCAAATGTGGTCATACCTTTCTATAGGATGACCCGAGAGAAGGCCATCCAGCAAGGTCATGTTGTCTGTGTTTTGGGGCAGCAACAGTGTCATAGTAGCAGGTTATTTACAAAAAAGGGTTTACAATAATCATAGCATACTATAGGAATTTGCTACCAAAGTAATAGGACAGTATCAAGGTAAAAAGATGTGGTTTATTTGTCAAAAGATGTATTTCTGCTGTCTGATTATGTAGCTGCACACAGAGTTGCAGAAATAGTCACTTTTCTATGCAAATATGGCTATAAAATCTTGCTCCATTCCCTGTTTTCTCCTAATCTGGCACCTTCATACTTCTTTTTGTTTCAAAATAGGGAAAAACATTTATGGAGAAGAAGTTTCTTCAATGATGAGGAAGTCATTACTGCTGTAGAGGCTAGTTTGCCTTCAAATCTGCTTACTTCTACAAAGATGGGATTAAACAATTTTCTCACACCTGTTCCACAGATATGAGAAGTGTGTGGTCCTAGAAAGTGAATATTAAAGAAGGAAGAGTTGGAGGATCAAATTTCAGATCCCTAGCACAAACATATCATGATGACAGTAAGAACTTTTTGGTCTCCCTTTTATTATATGGTATAATACAAAGTTAGATGAGATTTAGATATCCCATTTCTTTTTAATAAAATATAATTCTGAACAATTTTGATCAATTAGCAAATGCAAGGAAATTATTTTCTGAATCATTCATGATTCAGAAAATATTCCAAAATACATACCATTCCAAATGTACCATACTTAGCAAAATTGTGCTTTCCATTCTGCAAGCTGCAATAAATTTGAAATTAAATAATTAATTAAATTAAATAATTTAAATTTTTACAATTTGTTGTTGATTTTCTATATTTTGTTGATTTTGGCTCTATGAATATTTAAAATAATAGAAAATTTTCTTCTAAAATTGCTTTGTCATTTCCATTAAAACATACTCTTTAATAATAATGTCTTCTAAAGCATTAAATTAAAATACTCAAATACTTTAAAATGTCTCTTTTTTGCTTACTATTATTGCAAAAGTTTAATCTGTGTTAATAAAAAATATAAATTAAAATAATTTGTTAATTTTTCTATAAAATTAAAAAAATACATTTTGCATTATAATCAGGTTAATATGATTATAGCAAATTTAAGTAATGGCAATTTTCACTTTTCATCACATATTAGAACAATTAATTTTTATCTCATTTACAAAGTCTTTTCTCTCTACTATTTAAAATAACAAAAATTTAAATTTGATGGTGAATCTTGTCTATTTAGAAATACACCACCAGATCACTAAATACAAAAAATAGCAAAATAATATCAATACTTTCTATAGATATCTATTAAAAAATATTGTTTTGCAATTAGTTCATCAAAATCTTAGCTTTATGATTCAGTTACATTAATATAAATACAATAATGTTCAACAAAAAGCATGCCATGATCTTCAAATCAAGATTTTCTATTTCTTGAAAAGAAATGTAAAAATAAAAGAATCTCCCAATTAAACTCACAATCCTACTATTCAGCAATTTTGTAAACTATTCTTAGCAAGAAAACAATAATCATTATAATAATTCACTAAGAAAATTAAATAAAACCACTGATATAATATGCTATTAAATATTTCAGACAGACTTTTTTATCTCCTTATTTTTTAATTTTACATATTTTGATGCATATGAATTCAAGAAAAATCTTCAGTTTTTAACATTCATTAAAAAGTTTATACTGTATATGGTCATGGTGATTGCATACAAAGATATGAATATTCAAAATTAAGTTAAATTCTTTAAAGAAAATTATATTTTATATTAAAATTGCACACATCACTTGGTTTGATATTTATAAGAAATAAATATTTATTTAAAAGTGCTTATTAAACATTTTTAAAATTAGAATTGTTATATGGAAGTGTACATATGTGTGCCAAAGACACTGGAGACATCACATATGTACACTTCCATATAATGGAAGTGTACATATGTGATGTCTCCAGTGTCTCCAGTGGATGTCTCCAGTGTCTTTGGCACACTTTGTGTGTTCTTTTTGTATTAGCAAGCCTGCATTATTCAATTTTTAAACTTTTATTCATTAGATATTCCTTGTAAATATTAAGTACAGATTTGTTAATCAGATGTTCAGTGAAATTATACTTGCTTGTATTGGGGCCTTATAAGCCATGATATATTTGTATTTGAATTAATATTATTGGGTTGTTCAGAAAGTAATTTCATTTTTTTTCATGAAAATGAACAATAATTTTTTTATAGTATATAAATATTTTATTTAATTATATATTGACTATTTTTTTTATAGTATATAAATATTTTATTTAATTATATATTGACCATTTGTATCCAACACATGTTGCCATCTTTCTGGTAGTAGCATGATTCCTTTGTAGAATTTCTGATCTTTGTTTGAAAAAACTGAACCAAGTGATTTTTGACATCCTCATTTAAACTAAGCTTTGCTTGCAAAAACTGAATCAAGTGATTTTTGACATCCTCATTTAAACTAAGTGTTCTACCGTGTAAAAAATTCTGTAAAGATTGGAATAAGTAATAATCAGAGGATACCAGATATGGCAAATATGGTGGCTATGGGTAGCACATCCCATCCAAGCTGTAACAGCTTCTGGCAAGTCATCAAATTGTCCTGTAACAGCTTCTGGCAAGTCATCAAACTTGTATGAAGTTTGGCATTGATGGTGAAACACTATGCCTTTTCTGTTAATCAATTCTGGCCTTTTCTATTTGATGGAATCACTCAATTTGTCCAATTGGTGGCAATACACTTCCGAATTAATTGTGGAATTGTCTGGACAAAGCTCAAAAAAATAAATCCCTTGAAACCCCACCAAACAAAGAACATCATTTTTTTGATGAATATCAGGTTTCGGAATGCTTTGAGCTGGTTCATTTCTTCTGCTCCATGATCACTTGCATTCAATTTGCAAAGTCGTGGATCAGGATGAATGTCAATAACAATAATTATAAACTAAGCCTAATGGTTAATGACTCTGCAAATTCCAGAGTTCGGCCTTAGCTCAGGTCTTTTCTAAGTTCTAACTTAACTACTATTAACTTCGAATCAATCTAACAACAATTATTGTTAATCAGCAAAAACAAAACCGTATACCAGACTTACAACTAGAAGTAACAAATAAGTGTTAGATTGAAAACAACAAGACGATATTAGAACTTACACGAATAAATTGAATAAATTCTCAAACAAGTTAAATAACAAAAAATATAAATTTATTAGACTCAAAACACTTACAAAAGTGTTAAAAAATGCTTTATTGAAACTATAATAAAGCAACAATAAATTAATCAACAAAACTTGTTTAATCCAACTCAAATATCAACAATCAATTATTCACAAAAAAAGAACCTTAAATACTACTTAAAGGCTACTACCTCCACCACCAATACAAACTTCAAATAATCATCGATCTTGACAAGAAACTCAAATGTCACTTAGCCAACTTCACGTTTGATACAATATCTCATTCTCTTGCCATTTTCATAGATTTTTTATATCCGAGTGACGTACAGTCCCGTGTTGCTTCATTTACATACTTATATGTAACAAGTTAAAGTTATTAGCTTACATAGTAGTCAATTCATGTCATCCTCTTTACAATTTAATTATAAATGAACAAAACATCAATACGAGATCATTCTTACATTCTCATATCGGACCAGTGGTAAAATTAGATGATGACGTCATTACTTAGGACAGCTCTTCCAGAGGACGGTTCCTGATTCCGTATCACGTGATTGCTAATGACGACAGAGAAGGTGGAAGTAAGTTAACTCATAAACTAAAATACATTAGATAATAAGAAAAGAACGATAAATAATAAAGTGCATAATAAAATAATATAGGATAGGCGGAGTCAACTTCCTCACAAACTTTGTTGTAAACAATCCATTTTTCATCACTAGTTATAATCTGCTTCAGAAAGGGATCATTTTCTTCATGTTTTAGCTGCAAATCACAGATGTCAATGCAATGGAGCAAATCTTTCTTTAATGAATGTTGATAATTGGATTCCACATGTTCTTAAGAACATGTGGAATCCAATCATCAAGGCTTCAACTGGTCGTGAACAGTTAAATTCATTAAATTCAATCTTGTAGAAATTTTTGATGTTGTTATTCAGCAGTTTGCTTCAACCAATACCTTTATTTTGTCATCATCAGCTTCAACTAATTTCCGCACTTGGTGCATCTTTAATATCAAAATTGTCAGAATGAAATTTAGATCGGAAGAGCGGCATCTTTAGTACCAAAATTGTCAGAATGAAATTTTGCAGACCAGTTTTATCACTGGCATTCTGTTAACACATCTTATCCCTACCCTTCACATAGCTTTTTTCTTGCTTGAACAGCATTCTTATTTTTTCGGTAATAAAAAAAGCAAAACATGCCGAAAATCTCCAGTTTATTTTCCATTTTTGATAGGATACCAAAAAAACAACTGCACAGAATCAAAAAAAATTTTATAAATATACCTTGAAATGCCAGCTGTCGAAATTTATAATGACAATTTGGCTTAGTAGTATTTTATCTACCAATTTCATTCTAACGCCACTGATGGGAAAAAATGATTTGGCTTAGTAGTATTTTATCTGCCAATTTCATTCTAATGCCACTGATGGGAAAAAATGAAATTACTTTCTGAACAACCAATATTAACAAAAGAATTATGTACATTGATGTTGTTAATAATAATATGCTATCAATATTGTTAGCTTTATAGTCATTTACAGTACAGTACAGCAGTGTAATAGTTAAAGTAGCAGGGTAACTATTGTTACAATTAATTACTACCATATAAAATAACATTTTTGAATTATATATTAAACTATTATATAAGCCCATCTACATCAGAAATATATGAGCTCTATCTCTTCAAGCAACATAAATATTATGATCGCTATATTGTTTTTCTCAACAAATGACATTATTTTTCAATTGCAAGTGAATTGAGGATCTGCTTTAAGTTGTTTACACCAAAGATTCATAATCCGATCCATACTGTTGAATATTCAGAATGACAATCAACAGCATGGGATCAGACCTCCAAATACTTTCCAAGGAATGGAATGCAAATTCAAGCCAAGGGCCTCTAGATGAAAAGTCATAATGTTTCCAGATAGTCTGAAATTCAACAGATATTTTATTCTAATTTGATTGTTTTTATGTTGTTGGACAGACTGTCATATTTAATCTGCCATTTTGAATTCAGAAAAGCTATTATCAAATTCCTAATCTGTAACTCTAAAACTCCTAACCACCTAATAACACAAAAATCATACTAAATGAAAATAACCATTGAATTTCAGGATGCCATATTGAATTTGAAAAAACTCATCAGATTACTCTATTGTAACCCCAAACTCTATCCAACCAACAACACAAAATATCAGACTAAATGAAAATATCCGTTGAATTGAGCCATATTGGATCTATCATTTTAAATTTGAAAAAATGACATCAGATTCATGATTTGTTGCCCCCAAAACCCCCATATGCTGATTTTTGTCAAAATAGGACTAATAAAAAATTCATCAAATTTGTGGGCTATTACCTTTATGACTCTTTTTAAGTATAAAATTTTTAACCAATGCAGGTATCCCTCCTATAACACGGTAGATGGGTTCCTGAAAAAACATTGTGTTGTGTGAAACTGTGTTATATGAGACCAGGAGCCAATACAGAAAGGAGAATAATGTTCCAACACTACCAGTAATTAAAAAACAAATAACTTTCTTTAATTCCACATAAGAAACTTAATTTTTATGAAGTATAAAGAAAAAAATATATACATAATACCCTAAAAAAACAATATAAGTAAAACAAAAGGAAAGAAAAAATATAAGCTTACATACATTCATTTAATAATTATATCTTGCTTTACCACTTTTGTTAAAACAAGAACATTTTTTTCTTTAACAATTTCAACTTCATTTTCTGAACTTTTTTATGCATTTAAAGTTTGTGTATCTTCTACTCTCTTTATAAAATTTGTAGTCTAGCCTGCTACAACCTGCTAGAAAACAATTGTTCTTTAACATATACCCAAAAAAAATTCATGAATAAAAAAGTTTTTCTATTTCACATTCCTCTATTGAAGAATAAAAACTTATTTTTTATCCAAGAACTGAATGTTTGGAACACAAAATACTCAATAGTCACCAATTAATTCAATTTCAAATCAAAATAGAAAATAGCATATTGTCCCACTCATGGCAAACTAGCAAAATTGCATATATGACTAATTTTAGCAGAGTATTTCTCAATGATTGCATTTTGTGTGTATTGTGTGTTCCTAGTATGGATTTACAAAAATTAATAAAAATGTTTTGTGTTGTAGGAGAGTAAACGTAATTTTTTAAATGTATTAAATAAAAACCGTGTTGTAGAAATACCATGTTATATGTGGGTTTCTGCAATTTTCAAATTGTATTAGAGCGAAACCGTGTTGTAGAGGGATATCTATATGTGAAGGGAACCTTTTCTCAGCTTGAAACAATCAAATGGTCAAAAAATAATGATTTTTAAGCCATAAAATAAATATTGGAAATTTAGCTTCCCTCTTTTCTACTCCTTTGGGATGGAATTTCATGTTGCCATATTTTTTCAAACCAGTTCAGTAGATCTCTATAACATCTCCATATTTTCTAGATCATAGGGAAGTACTCAAATTCTTAGGGACAGACATATTATACATACATAATCCATAAGCATTTTATATATGCAGATTATAATAATAATTCAAAAATATTTTGGATGCAAGAATTTTTTATACAAGTCAAATTTACATTAAGTTAAGACATTATGATAATATTTATATTATGATTAGGTATAATATAAATTTACATACATATATATAAACAAATATTATATGTCTCATCATTCATAATAAACTTATTGTTAAATTAAATTAAAAATTTTTTATTCACTAAAGAATTTTATCATTCCTTTAATTTTAAAATTATATGGATATCTTAAATTAATGAAAATAATATTTTTCTAAAAATTATTTAATAAGTTTTTTAATTTAAATATTATCTGATTTAATAATAATATAATTTATTTAAAAAGAGGAGGGTCTTCAAATTTATGATATCATGGCAGGGGATTTAATTTGGTGTGACAAAAATTAACAAAAGGAAGAGAGAGGGTCAAAAAGTATTTGAAATGGCATGATGTAGTTTATGGATGATCTCTAATTGTGTAATTTTACATAATATTGGTTGCTAGAGCATTTTGCTATCATATTGTTTAAAATTATTAGTGTTTTTAAAATTTTGTGAAATTTGAAAATGAAATTTCATGTTCTTAAGTACAAATGTTTATGAATTTATAACTTGAGAAGTATCTGTATTGTATTAATATATATTAATGCATAATATAATAATATATTAATAAATAATAGCTTACTTCTTTTCTCATTATTTTCCATACATTAAGAACAATTCTTCCTACTATTTTCAATTCAGATACAGGATCCACAACAGGTTCTTTTTGGGACAATAAATAATTATATTCTTCAAATTTTTCTCCAGGAATTCGTGAAAGACTTTTGTGCATGTTTATATTTAAATACGCTGCCCTTTGAATAAGATAACCCCAAGATAACATTTGAATTTCGTAGCCACATACAATATCGGGATCCCATCTGAAATTATATTAAATTTATATACTAAATTATCATATATACTTGTGTATAAGCCAAGAAATTTTTTTCAAAAAATATTTTTGAACAAGAGAAGACAGTTTGTATATATAGTAGTCAAAACTCAAAGTTTTTCCAAGATTATAAGATTTACTGACTCAGATTGTGTTCCCATCACACCTTTATAGCAACCACATGATTCACCATATTTATTTCTAACAAAGATAATCTTACTGATTCTTTAAATTTTTTTGTGTAGCAATGTATGACTATAAATAAATTAATATTTTTGTATGTATTTAAATATTTGATTCTGCACAAATATGATTTAAAATAAAGGCAATCATATTGCATCCTGTTTGTGATAATAGCACATCCTATTGTAGCAGCTGGATACACCATATTTATTTCTAAAAATGCCTATTCTTCTTGATTATATTATTAAAAATATACAGATGTATGTAAAAGTTCATATTTAAATAAATTCAAAAATATCAATTTATTGGGTGCTTCATAAATAAAGATCTGGAATATAAGATCAATCTTTTTTTTAATGAATAAATATGGTTGCTGCTAAGCACAAATCATCAGTTAATATTAAATGGAAATATAATGGTTGTCAATGTTTCTGATGGAGAATTTGTGCATTTTCAGATATTTCTAAATATGTAGAAAATATGAGATGATTATTTTGCAATTGATTTCAAACATCAGATTTGCCCTTCTGATAATCACTTGCTGCTGGTCAGCTTTCCGTTAACATTATTTGCATAATAATTTTTATTTTGTGTTTTGGTTGAGTTATCATCATTTTTAACCTGTTGTGTACCAAAAAAGTAAAAAAATAATTATGTGAATAAACCAGCCAATTAAGTAATAATAAAAATTAACTATTGATTACTGATTGTCATATCTTGATTAATTTTCATCAAAACTTTTTGAAATTTTTACTCTTTATTAAGTTTTTTGTTCTCTTTCTAATAGTGTAAAAACTTTTTCAAATTTTATCCTTTTCAGGGATTTTCATTCCGTATATATGATTGTCAAAAACATGAATTTTTTTATTAAATGATTTAGAATCCAACAAAATAATTGCTGTTATTGAATAGCAGATGGTCCCCTGAATAAAATAAGCCATGAATGAAGAAAACTGGACTATATTTTCAAAAAAACAATAAAAATCAATTAATATGCAAGTTTTCAATTAATGAATATTAACATGTGTCATGTAATTACTTCAAAATTTACATAAATTTATTGAAATATTATAATTTTTATTTATTGATATGTTTTTACTTTGTTTCAATAATTTTTAATTTAATATTTTATAAATTTTCAAATTTATATCTAAACATCTAATAAACCTAATTAACTAGCCCAATTATATCCCTTGAAATCTTAATGATAATTTTAATAATTTGAAAGAATTTAGACTAATTTTAGCGCCATCTCGTAATTAGAATATTAATTATTTTTATTAAATCAATGAGTGGCGCCATCTATTACTTAATAATTAAACTATAATTTTAATTAATTTATCTGAAGAAAAAATCCGCCTTGGTCCGGGATCGAACCGGGGACCTTTGGGCTAATGTCCCAATGTCATGAAACTAGACCACCAAGGCCAACGAGTGGATTGATTCTCCAGACAGTTATATTAATTTAGAAATAACTTTTTGATTATCTACATCGGACTTTGCCAATAGATCCATAAGATAAATTAGTTAAAATTATAGTTTAATTATTAAGTAATAGATGGTGCCACTCATTGATTTAATAAAAATAGTAAATATTCTAATTACGAGATGGCGCTAAAATTAGTTTAAATTCTTTCAAATTATTAAAATTACCATTAAGATTTCAAGGGATATAATTGGACTAGTTAGTTAGGTTTATTTGCAATAATTCCCTTGAAGGTTTATATTGTATAAAAAGTTCAAAACAGCTAATGTAAACAAATCAAAAACAAAAATCATATCTCATATTTAAACAGTTAGATTATTCTTTAATTTGCTCTAATTGGACCCCAATGATTGAACTTCACATCACTCCCAATACTGCACTTCTAAAAGTGTAGTAGACTTGGCAGGGAATGTGCAGGAAATGGCAACAATATCAGGTGTGTAAATGTGAAACCGGAATTTTTTAGTAAAAAGTACACATTCATCGTATGATAATGGTTAAGAATATTTTGTTCAAAGTATTAGCCATATTTCTTAGAAACAAAATTCTTAGAATTCTTAGAAACAAAAAACTTCCTGAATTTTTGAAAGGGGCATTTGTTAAATCACCATTCTTTCAATATCAATCTAAAAATCTACATTTTTATCGCAATTTTTAGCTTACTTTCCGAAGAAAACTGAATTTAAATTACCATGCTCTCTCTTCCACTGAAAACTTTGAACTAATTGACATTTCATGAAATTTGGTGATGATGTTTTTCTATGAAACTTGATTTCACAGTTTTATCACAATCTCTAGTTTCAAACATTTAAAATAGGGGTGGGCAACCTCCGGCCCGCGGGCCACATTAGTTTATTATATCTAATACCAACGCTATGTATACTTACATATCTGCACCTTTTTTTTAAATAAATACTATTATCATCAATTGTTTTTGTTTTGGCCCGTGGCCCACCATAAATTTTTCTATACGGCCCCCTACAAAAAAAGGTTGCCCAACCCTGATTTAAAACTAATTAATACGAACGACGAATTTTAATTTTTTAATTATATTTCGAAGAAAATCTTTAAAATATCGATTTTTTTCGAAGAATAACGTCATAGGCTCATGGAACTAACTTTGGAGAACGCCCCCAACTTTTTTTAAAATTTTTCTTTTCACGTCGGTTATAACGAAAATTTTCCGGTCCCAATCGTTTCGTTATAAACGTATTCCATTGTATATATCTCATTCCTCTAAAAAAGTTGCTGTGGGCCCTATATGTCTGTCAGTTCCTTCTCTGTTTAAATGAAATACTTATGGCTAATTTTCATAATTAATTCTTATTTTAACTGTTTAAAATACAAAATTTTTCTTTACATTTTTATAATACAATTTTAATTTTATATATCTTATAGTGCGGAATTATTTTAAAAAAGTATAAAAAATTCTTATTGTTAGGAAGCTACCGGGTCCCTCAATCTTCTATGGGCACCGGGAATTTGTCCCGACTTCCTCCGTCTCGGCGCTACTGTCGCAAATAATAATAATTATTTTCCAGCTTTACTTGTGAGATAAATTACGGATCTTACATATGCTATAAAAAGTATTAAATATTCAATTTATAATATTTTTGAACAATCTATGGAAAGAACTAATAACGTATTTCTTAATGTATCATCTATTTTAAAATGATTAAAGATAAAGGATTAAAATAGTTTGTACTACATCATCATGTTATTATTGCGCAACTTCAAGTTAAATTAAAATAAGAATGGACGAAAATAATTTAAATTTACAGAAAATTAAATAAAAATAAAAAAATATTATATAAATATTTTAGTATGTCATGATTGATGACACAAAAAGTTAATGTGGATAAAAATCGAATTTAGACAAGGTTCGGATTTGTGTAGGCATAAATGTAATATTGGATAAATCTATGCCTATTACTATGTCTTTTATATCTAGTACCATTTAAGGGAAAATGAAACTAATATTAATGTTTACAGAATATTGATCCAATTAAGATATGACAACCTTAAAATCTTCCCAGATAAATGAAGAATAAACAGTCAGTTAATCAATTTTATTATGCTTGTATATATTTTACCCTTTCTAGATGAGAAGAATCTTGAGGACGTTCCAATTTCCATTCTAATTCATGCGGAAAAGCTCCAGCTTTTACGAAATCATTTTGAGAGTTAAAATCATGGAAGTGAAATCTGGGTTTAAATAGAAAATGCCAAAGTTTCAGCAACAATAGAATAAACATTTTCTTTATTGTTACCGGTTCTGTTAAATAAAAAAGCATTTTATTACTACGGATTAAAAATTAGATAAGATTTATAATTATATATTAAATATTAATGTATAAATATAATAAACAAAGCAAATCTTAGTCATTCAGAAATTGAATGTATTATCTTTACATGGAGATTATAAAATTTATTATTTAATATTAAATGTTATAAATAACAATTGAATATTAAGTTAAAATTTTATAAATTGGATTGTACCATAAGAATTTAAATTTATTGAAAATCTAACTCCCTGTTGATCTGTTTCCTTAATTAAAAGCTCTCAAGTGCAATAATAAAGATTTCATATTCTTCACTATTGCACACTGGATAACCCATTCTGTCGGCAGGATGATTATGTGGAAAACATTGGCTGGCTTATTACTTAGTCTAAACTGGTTCTTTTTCGAAAAGCCACTTACAAGAGTTAAAAGAACAAGAGTTTTTAAACTCTTTTCGAAAAGTCACATTAGACTCTGACACTTTTAGCTGGTTGGGATGCTGCATTTAAAGTTAATGCTTTCCCGGGAAAAAGAAAGATTTTTATATAAGATAAAATGTAAATAGAATGAAGAATTGATTATGTTATATATTTATTGTACAATTTAATTTCCTTAATGATATTCCTCAATTCATGTTCAAAATTATAAAAAAATTTGTAAATGATAGTATTTTTTTAAAACACTTCAAAATTATAAAAATTATGTTTATTGAATTTTAGTATAATTTATTAAAACATTTTAAAGTGATTTTCAAATATTTTATAAAAACAGTTGCGTTTTCTATTTAAATATCTATTATATTTTATTGTGATTATAATAAATGGGATGCGAGCCGCAAAAAATAATGTGCTGGGTCGCGAGTTTGAGATGATGAAGTAGCTTATGAGTCGGCCGGATTGGCCGCGTGGAAACGCTACGATTTCCACTCTGGAGGACCCGGGTTCGAGTCTCGGGTCCCACCCCTTGAAAATATTTATCATGTGTCCGGGCCCGGCTCGTCGATCCCCGTCCTCCACAATCCGGTTGACCCCTCCGCAGGGATGGGCAGCCTGTGGAAGGGCTTGTTTCGCCCTGCCATTTAGTATTCTCCTAGAATGAAAGTGGCGTCATCTGTTGATAAAAAAAAGCTTGTGATGGAGAAAAAAGTCCGTAATAATATTAACAGTTGACAGCATTAATTTGTAAATTTGAATCGTCCGCAATTTTTATTTCAAAGTAACAATAAAATTAACAAAAATTTTATTACATTGAAAATTTTTCAGTATTTAAGGTATTTTTCAAAAAACAAAAAATTTGCCAATTTCCTAATTTATACATTTCATGCAACAATTTCCAGAATTTAAGAAATTTTACAGCATATAGAAATATTTAATTTAACGGGCAATATAATGTGATTTTTTCTTGATTTGAGTCAATTAGCGTTACATGTACAATATTTATATTACAAGAGCACAATTAGTTAAATTAAAAAGCGAGTACAGTGAATTCCGATTAATTGGGACAAATCTTAAAGAACAGATACCAAACTAATAAACTAATACATAATTTAAACGCTTAATTGGGACAGCAGCAGAAAAGGAATTTTCAATTTTTGATATATTTTAGGGATTTTTTCGAAAGTATGGCAACACTACCTACACTAACACTTGTTGCGTGCTTTCTTAAAAAATCCTTATATAAAAATTATAACATTTTATTGTACCAGTAATTTTTCAGGTATACCTTTCTACAAGATAATACAGACTAATATAATGGAGCGGTTCGTTTCTTTGCATCCTATCATACACATCGTTGTCACACTGTCGCCGCACTAATATAAACATTCATTCTTTAGTAAAATTTTAAGTAAATATCATCGTCGATAAATAATACATAATAATACTGTATTCGGCAACATTAGCGTGATGAGAATCAGTTATCTATCGTCGAGAGTCTGGCAAGTGTGCATCTACTTAAGAGTCTACCGTTACTGTACCTAGCGATATTCATTTACAGTGTCGATTTTATTTAAAATTTTCAAATCTTTGCCAAGATGTCAAGAAAGGATTTTAAACTTTCGAGTAAAATTGCTTTGTTGGATAAAATTAAAAGCCAGCCATTTAATACAAGCTATCGTAGACTGGCTGAAATAAACCAATATCTACCATAGCGCGTCTCCTACAACAAGAAAATCACCTGCCTGAGGAGTGGGCATTACAAAAAGAAATTTCGGGAACATCCAACAGAAAGCGTGATGGAAAGGATCCAGAAGTCGAAGAAGCATTAGATCAATTGATTCTCTATAGTTAGTGGGCGAGGCGTGAATATCAGCGGCTCAGTGTTGAAGACGAAATCAGAGATCAGTAAAAAACTAATAATTAGGTACCTATTTTAATAAATCATTAAAATAGCTAGCTAATTATTATTATTTTACCTATTATTTATTTACCTACGAATTACATATTTTATTTTAGAATTTATTATTACTTCGTTTAATTAGGCAGCCGCTTAATTGGGCTAAATTGCTTAGTACCAACGTGTCCCAATTAAGCGGAATCCACTGTATTGGTATTTCGATTATCTGTTCTATATGAGTGAAAAGAATGTATTCAATCTTTTATTATAATTCTACTTATCTAATCGTAGGTCAATTAATAAGTAAATAAAACAAAACGAGCAGATTTGTTAGTCATCGGTAATGTTTTCGATTGGAATACAGATTATCATTTATTCAAAGATCTTTAAAAGTATCGTTAATGATTTTATTTAATAACAATTTTTAAAAATACAGTATACATTAACGAACCAAACGTTATTAGTTCGTTAACATTTTACAAACGAAGAACTTTTCGAAGTTAAATTAAGTTACACAATATATTTAAATAATTTGTATATTAAGAGTTATATTGTATATAGGACAGCATGTCTAGTTTATACACATGTATACTTTTAAAGATTGTTTAAATAAAATCGGCTGATGATAATTAATAGTTTGATCGAAAACTTTTATTGATTAATGAACATGTCTGCTCTTTGTGCTTTGTTTATCTAATTAATTGAAGATATAGTATACGCTAGAATGATCCGAATAATCAAAGTAAATCTAGTCTAAATTAGGCTATATTAATTTCTTTTCCGATCATTTGTTTGGGGAGAATAGCCAATACTAGCGCGTAGCTGTTTTTGGGCCCCTTATTTTTATTAAATTTTAAACAGCTATAATAGAAAAAAATGTTTTAATCATTTTAATAACCTAACAAATAAGATTGAATGTTTATTAAACAACTTTTTAAGTTCTAATAGATATGTATTTATTTCGTATAATTTATAAAAATTATGTAGAAATGAATAATAGTTTAGCATTTATATATAGTATATATTTTAATATTTGCTATTTGTTTATTTAACAGATATCAAGTTATATTAATTATTCCATTATATTGTAATAAAATTTTCATTTGTAATATGTGAAGCCTTTAAAGGGAAATTTCCCGTTGTTATGGCTTTGTGATCATGAATTTGAGCCAAAATACTGTGTTGAAAAATTTAATTCAGATTTACATTGGTATTGTCGAATATATATGTCTTTAGTATTTTCCAAACTTAATAAGAAAAGATCTTATCAGTTCGCCTGTATTACATGGAAAATAATTCAAATTTAAAACAGTTACAAATTATTAAAATTATTAATAAACAATTGTAAATGATATTTAAATTAAATTTCTAGAAGTAAAACAGTAATGCTTGAGTTACATAATAATATTGAATCTATAATAAATAAATAAGGAAATAAAAAAACAGGTTACACTGAATGTTATTATAGGGAATCAAACCTAGACATGTTATCCTATTTGCGATATAAAATTTTCAATTTTGATTGAATATATTCATTGATGATGGTTGATGATGCTAACTTACATTTAGGGGCATCGAAAGACATCGTCAGTCCGGGAAAAAATTTTCAGCACCGTTCTTCTGAACTTAATTAGCGCATAAAAACAAATTATGGGATGATGTCCGAGTCCGGGGAATTTAACCCCATCATCCTCTCCCTCTTATCGGTCCTGCTTACATTAGAATAAGCCAAGACTGGACTACAAGTGTACTGACCATGCTACTGACACATTGCTGAAATATAGCCAGATGTTAGGTACTATCGTTTATCATATACAGTATTTAGCCAACTGCTGGTGGGGATGGAGTTATGAAAGAGCAATTTTGTCCAAATTCTATTTATGTTCATTCCGTTATCTAATTTCATTAAATTATTCATTTTTAGAATTTCTAATAAGTGTTCATTAAATTTTTATCGTTAATGACGTCACAATCAAACCGATCGCTCTCACTTGTCAGACATAAAACTGATCTCAAAACATTTTTGACTAATCTGAATAAAAGTGGAAAGAATGAAAGACAGCTTTAATCTAATGGAAACGTCTAAGAAACGATTATTCAAATAAAGATTTGGTTAATTTAATAAATTAATTAATTTAAAGATGAAAATATTTTGATGCTATTAATTATTAATAGAAGGCAATATTAAATATACCTATCTCCTGATTTACACGGTTTTAAAAATCCATTATTTTGAAAACCGAAGCGGTTAAAAATAAAAATTGTTAAAAAAATTTATGCTGAACACATATTTGTAGTCATTCTTTAGTACCGTTCGTTTGTTTTAACACTGGCAATAAACCTAAAAAAAGGAAATTCCATTTTTTGTACACAAAAAAACATTCATATTAATTAGCGCAGTAAATCTTTAGCAACAGAGAGATGAATATAACGTCTAAGAGACACTTGTAGAAAGCAAGAAAGTCTAGCATATAATACAGTACAATACTCAATAATGAAAGGGTAATGGTACTACACTATCCTTTCATTATTGAGTATTGTACTAGTACTACACTACCAAGACGTTCTGCTGGGAATCGTTCGGAGGATATACAGTATTTAAGCCGATAACCTGTGCTATACTGGCACTTGCGAAGATGTCATCTTGGTTATATCTCACTGCGCATGCGCTAGAAATATTTTTTTTTCACTGCCTCGCGGGGATCCGTTCTTGGCGATGCGCCTGTGCGCGATCGCGCCGCTCGTCGCGCCACCATTCGTCGCCAGCGCCTGCGGTCCGTCTGGAATGTCAATTGACGCGAATCTATAAGTTATCGTCCTTATCAGTACTGTATTGATTAGTATTTGATAGATGTTTGTTAAACAAAAATTTGAAAATTGTTGGTTCTTTTCCGTTAGCCGGCCGTCGCGTCGCGTCGTCGCGTTTTCCGTTAGCCAGGCGCCGTCGCCAATAGAGAAGCGCGGCGTCGCGTGGCGCGGAAACTCTTAAAAAGTTGTTGAACCCAGGGGACTTGCTGGTCTGGTTCCACAGGGCTCTCTTTAAATCTACGCCAAGTATTCTGCTTAGTTTCGTCGAACACTTCCTGCAAAAAAAATTATGGCATGAGTGATGTATATATTATTCGTCCGAGCGTCAGCGAG
>AYEL01080993.1:0-42985 GCA_000484575.1 Olivierus martensii
ATGAGAGCTAAAATGCTGCGATGTTTCCTTTAAATATTTTTTATAAATTAATTTATGCCATTTTTTAAGCTAATTTTTTCTAAATTTCCTTTTGACAGGATAAATAAATTATTAATAATAAAATAAACACGATGAATTACTTTTATATATTTTTAATTACGGATAAATAAAGATTTCACTATTCGTACTAATAACCATGAGAGTCACTGTACATCACTCATGCCATAATTTTTTTTGCAGCAAGTGTTCGACGAAACTAAGCAGAATACCGTCAAATTTCCAAAATGAACATTCAAAACATTTAATGCTGTACAAATATTTAAAAGAGGTTATAGGTTAGTACTTATAGGCCACCGCCTCATTTTGGAAATTTGAGAGGTAGACGGAAAATCCCAAAGTACCTGTTTTTGCTAGGTTTCCTTCGGACCTCAGAACTGGCTTTTCTAGGAATTTCGACCGCTGAAAGGCAAGGGTTTCCGCCCTGCTGGCGAAGGGGCTTTTCTCCCCTGGAGGAAGCACGCTCGCTCACGGCAGTTTATCGGCCCGCAGAATATAGCGGAGGCGAAAAAACCCTCATGGAAGACAACAGAAATTTTATTTTTTTTTTAAGACAGGCAAACGTTTACCGTCCGCGCAAAACACAGATCGACAATATAGGCGTATATGGAGCGCTGGAGCGTTCATTGCAAGCCGTCGAGATGACGCGATAACCACATTGCGAACAGACTGGCGCCCATCATCGCGATACGCGGTCTGTCGCGTCGCGAAGGCCGTCAATTGCGCCCTTAGTTGATTCGGCCGACGTCATAGATTCACCGTCCAATCAGACGCGTGCAATGGTTCATCTAGAATCCTACCAAATTTTTTTAAAATGCGATTAAAAACAAACAAATAAAAGCCCTAACCGTTTGGAATTAAAAAACAGGAATTTTCTACAATGCACTTCAAAGTAAGTTCACAGTTCAAAAATTACAAATCGATTTTTTTTGCGACGCTACATACGATCCTCTGTAGTATTATTGTTGCCAACTCCATAAACTCTAATAAAGAATATCCTGCCCAAAATCTGTAATCGTTTATTTTAAAGATAATATATACATTTAGGTATAAATAAAAAACAAAATGTATTTTAATATTAATCTTTTTGCTTTTATTTTTAGAAAATATAAAGTATTTGATAAAATAAATAAATTTAACATTGTACGAACAAAGCAGTTCTATTCAATAACAATTCAATTTAAAGAAATAAAATTCTTTTATGTAAATAAAAGAAATGTATTAAAAGAAAGTTCTAAATGAGATCATTCAATGTTTAACTATAGTAAATGAATTGAATTTTATACTCACAGATGGAAATATCATCTGTGAGTGTGAAACAAAATGAAATGACAACAAAATTAAGCGGAAATTTTAAAACCTTAATTATTCACTGTAATTTTAAAAGCAATAAGCAGATATTTAAATCTACAGTATTCTATTTGCATAGTAGAACGATTTTTTATATACATATTATATTTAATTTATTGCAGATAAGTAAAATAAAGGCATTTTCCTATTTAGAAAAGAACTATAAATAAACTATAAATACTTTGAACTATAAATAAAGTAATGTACTTTGAAATAAAGAACGGTTGGCAACCCAAGTAGTACTACCAGAGCCGGTCCTAGGGTAGTCGGCGCCTTGCTGCAAAGTTCTTTTATAGGCCCCTCTATATTTTTTTAAAGACAATAGTAGCTAAATAATCTTGTAAGGCGCCCCATACGGTGGCGCCCTGATGCTCTGCATCACTTGCATCGTGCCTTGGGCCGGCTCTGAGTACCACAGAGGACCGTACATCACATAATAATTACGATGAAGTGACATCATCGTGATAAGCCAACTGATACCAAATGCAGTAATAAATGAATTATATGGCAAATTGATAACTGACCTCACGGTTTTATATAGGGAGGTTATAAATTAATTGATCCTACTCATAGTTTTCTGGAACGGGTTCTAGTCAACATATTATATGTTGATCCTTTTCACAGGTTTATGGACGTTAAGAGATAAATTGATTAGTTTTCACTTATCAGACAGTTGACAAATGAAGGTTTTCCACTGTGTCCTAAATAGAATGTTTCTAGAACTATCTTTTCCCTATTTCTATAATAATAATTGCAGATACTGGAAAACTGATTTGATATCGTGAAGTGGTAGAGTTGGTATAAATCTGATCATCCCATGTCTATTATTAAAATTATAAAAATAATTGCATAACTTAATTTAATAAAAATAAGCAGTAAAAATTTCGTAATTTCTATTTCGATGCATGCGTTTCACGAAATAAATTTCTAGTTGTTTAATGAATAATGTTTGCCAATTTAGAAAGTCTCTTAATAGACAAATTTAAAAAGACAAAATACCAAAACTTCAGCTTATTTAAGAAAAAGCGCGAACTTCGAGTTCAACACTACTTGTTACTGTGCATCTATGAATCATCACCAACGACCATCCCTCAAGAAATTTTGTCATGAAAATAATTGTACTGTTTGAGAATACATACATATGCGAACAGTTCTTTTCGCAGATGAAAATTAATAAATCTAACAAAAGAAATCGATTGACTGATGATTGGAATTACTGAAACTATCTTTGATGAAGATAGTTTCCAGTAATTTGTCTCCAAGGCTTTAAGTTTTAGCAGATTCACATAGTCATCAAGTGTCAATAGTAATTGAAAATTAAAAAAAATCTGTTTTATAATCTCATAATTATATAATGTTATTTCGATATTTTTGTAAGAAAAATGAAAGTAGTTATAAATAAATATTTCCCTTTCATTGTAATTTTGTTTAAAAATATTTGGCCCTTCATCTCCTTTTGAATTGCGCATTTAACCCATACGCAGTTTGAGTTTGAGACCATTGGTTTAAGCTATATTTGATCAAGGGAGGATTTTTGAAATTGTCCAAAATTGCCTGAGCAAGATTGATTAGTGTCGTAAATTTAAAATTATTAGAAAAATTTAAAATTTTCTTTATTTTAGTGCTTATCATACTGATTAATTATAAATATAATCTGAAGGCTATTTAAATATTTTCATTTATCATTAATATAAAGAAGCCTGATCAAGAAAACTTGAGAAATATTACACGAAGTAAATAAATAAAAAATTTTCTTAAAAACCTACCATCTTCTTCTATAGATAAAAACTTTAAAATTAAAGATGTAGGATACGCTAATAAAGACCCCATCATATAAATCTGATGAAAGAAAAATTATGCTTCCGAAATCCACGATTAAGTTCGGATTTATGATATATTAATTATATCGTATGATTTAAAACTACTTATCTAATTTGATAGCAGTTCAATTCATGGTTATATTATCAATTATTTTCAAGGTTTTATTCTTAGATAATTAAAGTTATTGATAAAAACAAAAATGATATCTCGATATTTGGAAAGTAAAGTCCATAAAAAATAATGAAAAAAAAATGATTGCATCACCCTATAAGTTAGTCGGAATTTAGAAATACACAGGAATTATTGTATCATAATTATAAACTAAGTAAATACTAGATAAAATCTAAGTAAATTAGATAAAAACTACGAAATAATAGGAACTTATTTCCTTGTTTTTCTGACTGCAAAATCATCTAATTAGATAATATGTGTCCATTTTTTAAATTGATACAATATTGTTTGAATTAATAGATCAATTGATTGATTACTGTAATTCACTACATTCCAATTGTGATGTATTGTGTGATGCATTAAATATTTTTAGCTTATTTCCGAAAAAAAATGGAAACATACTATAAGATCAGGCCCATGTCTTTCTGTTATTCCACCAATAACTTTCGAAATAATTAGCAGATTTTCATGAAATTTGGTACTGATTTTTTGCTATTAAGGGTTATCTCGACGCCATATCCTTTAATCTTACAGGATAGAATTTCATTTTTATCAAAATTTTAATTTATGTTATTGCCAATAGCTAGCATTAAAGGTTAGCAGTGTAGAGATAACATAGGGCTTATTTGATTCGAATGACGTCACGCCGAAATTGTGATGTCATCGTGACGTAACAATGGATTATGTCATAAACGCCATAATTTATAATATATATATATACTTATATATACTTTATAATATACTTTCTGATAGCGTGAAGTCACCTAGATGATACTAAATTTTTGATTATACTGAATTTAGGAGATATACTGTATAATTTAAATTTAAGATTGATTACGATATATAACAATCGAATTAATCCATATTGATTAAATACAAAATTTCATAGTCTTATCAAGTAAATTCTAATTAAAATGAAAAAATAAAAATTTTCTATCCTAATCTTTCTTAAACAACTACCTAAAAAATCTTAATGTTTATAATCCCGCTTTAATCCATATTGAAAATTTTTATTTTCTGTTTTAATCCAAATGAATAACAATATATGTTATCTTTGCACTAATCAATTTATCATAAAAACTTATCAAACCAGGTCAGCCGGATAGCCGCGTGGTAAAGTTTTAGATTATCATCCTGGAGGATCCGAGTCCCACACCTCCAGATTTTCAGGAAAGGTCCGACCCCTGCCCGTTGAACCCTATTCTTCAACCATTCGGCTGATCCCATCACGGGTGTTGGCCAGCATGTGAACCCCATTCTTTAACCATCCGATTGACCCCATCACGGGTGTTGGCGAGCTTGTGATGGGATTTATAAGTGGCCGCCGCCAGATACAGAATATCCCATGAGGATATGGAGGCTTAATCTAACTAACCTAACCTTACCAAATCAGATTTATTATTTTAATTCACTAAAGCATATCTATTACTTATGGAATGGTGATGCAATAATTTTTCGTATTTAAATATATTATTAAACATTATTTAATAATCCATCATGTAATGTATCATTTTTAAGTAATGTACAGTCGGTTCCATAAAGTTTTGTACCTAAGCGGAAGGTGTTCGGCTTCCTTCTGCACTATATAGCCTGGGTATCAAAGTTTAAAATCCTTTGTGTGAGCACAGTACTCTGATGCCCTTTATCCACATCTGCTTTATGTTCTTTTATTCTTTTTTGTATTGATCTAGCAGTACATCAAATATATGCTTCATCCCTGCCCATGTCATCGTTTTTTATAGGGACTTGCTAAACTCCTGAATTTTTTAGTTGTTGTCGAAGGTCCTTATCGTTTCTTAACACGCTGAATAATGTATTGTTTCTTCTGAAAGTTATTTTTCTTTTTAGCTGCTTTTTCAATTTTTCTTCTAAATTTTAAAAATACTGGATTGATTTCAACCGGATAAGGGATCCCATCAAGATCTAGATTGTTTCCTTACGTTCCTTTATCTTTATTTTGCTTTTCTTCTGGATCTCATTCCAAATTTTCATTATAGTGCTTCGTTTATATCCATGAATTTCTGACTATTAACAATCCAGTTTAATTCATCAATATTTTCTCTAATGCTACAATGTGTTGTTATTCTTCTTAACAAGGCTTTAAATGTGGCAATTTTTATGTGCCAGAGGAGTTTAGATGATTTCTCTATAAATAGAGGCACGTAGGTATTTTTTCTGTAAATCTTAGTTTGGTATTCGCCCCTAACTATTTCTATTTTAATGTCCAAATAATTTATTTCCATATTATTCTGTCTAGTCTTTTTTAGCACTAGTCCTAAAGTTTTATTATCAAACAATTTTTTTAAATCTTGTTGATCCTGAGAACTCTCTTTTATAATCGTCTGTGTGTTTTTTATATAGTCTAACAATTGGTAATAATGCTGGCAGAACTTACATCTCTTTCTTTCTCACTATCAATTCTGCTAAAATTCCTGCTAACGGGCTTCCTATCAAGACCCCCTATAGTTTGTTTGTAATACTTACTGCCAAATTCAAAGTATGCATTATGTAATAACAGATGACATAAGTCCCTTAGGACATTGGGATCAGTTTCATCCTCTGGTAAGTATTTAAGAAGCATCCTGTATAGCTCTAAACATGCTGGTTCTGATCTTATATTTGGATACAGAGATTTGAAATCGTATACTTCCATATTTTCTTCCAGAAGCGGTCCAACTTCATATAATGCATCTATAAATTGTTTCAATGAATCTAGTGACCATTCATAGTTTTTCATATGGGCCCTACACCATTTTGCTAGTTCTTTTTCTAAGCAGAAAGTTGGTGTATCCCTTCTTTTGACAACAGGGCATATGCTAATAGGCTGTTTATGGGTTTTTATAAATGCAAAAAGCCTAGGAGCTTTCGGTGATATTATTTTGGCTTTCTTGAAAAATTTTGGCCATTTTTTTGCTCTTAAGATTCTATCAACCTGCTGTGAAAATTTCTCTGTAGGATTGTCCCTCAATTAGTTTGCATCATGATGTTACAATATAATCATTTATAAAGTTTACATATGTCTCATTCTTTAAGAGGACAATTGCCTTTGATTTATTATCTCTAGCACATGTAATGACCTTAAACCACTGGGTTGTTCTTTTTATTTTCCTGCAAACGTCTTCTTCATGTCTAAGCTTTCTTTTTTGCATCTGGAGGTCCTTCGCTACTGAACATCTAATTTCTTCGGCTGTTGCAGTTTCACATGTTGTTAGTAGTAGTTCTATTTCCATAGCATTGTCCTCCCATTTTAATGGTTCCAAAACTAGTTTGTTAGGGCTGAGTTTATCAAGTCCCTATAAAAAACGACGACATGGGCAGGGATGAAGCATATATTTGGTGTACTGCTAGATCAATACAAAAAAGAATAAAAGAACATAAAGCAGACATGGATAAAGGGCATCAGAGTACTGCGCTCGCACAAAGGATTTTAAACTTTGATACCCAGGCTATATAGTGCGACGTAAAGTTACTAAAGATGACACAAGACCCCAATAAGGGCAAAATTTGCGGAGGCTTTCGAAATTTTTAAGAATAAAAGAGCAGAAAATAATACCATAAATATCGTAGATCTAAATTTAGTAAACTCTACATGGGCCTAGTGTAACAAAATATTACGAAAAACACAGAAGAACTGATTTACCCCTAACAGCTTAATGCGTCGAATGGTCCTATATGTTATCTTTATATAAAATTATTTAGTATTTGAATTTTATTTTATTTTTATATAGTTATAATGTATTTAAAAACTTCTGGTTCACATATGAATTTTAAACTGTTAATATTTTGTGATTGTCTTTGTTCAAATTTTATTCCTTTTGAAATGTTTTCTAAAACTGTGTTTTAACGTTTATATTGGTTTTATGTTTTGCTGAAGAGGTCCCAGAGGGTCAAAAGTGCTACAATAAATTTATTTTTAGTTAAAAAAAAAAAAAAAATATAAGTCTGTATTTATTAACTATCCTGCTTTTTGCACTCATTTTTGATACTTGTTTAAGTATGGAGCAGAGTATTTCAAATCTTAACAAATACACAATAATATATAATAATGTGCAAAAATAATTATAGTAATAAATAAATAATGATTAACAATATAATAAGTTAGATTGAATTTTTTTTTACAATTAAAATAATAATAAGATAACAAGTATAACAACACTATAATGATCAAATTAAGAATTAAGATTAGAACGTCCAGTGAACATACAGGGTGACTGTAAACTCTTTCTACAAAAAAATGAGGAGTGATAGTATATATCTGGATGAACAATATTTACAATGGAACTTAGGGCTGCATTCCAGTCATAGTGCCAGAAAAGAGTAAAGATATGCAACCACATTGATCTGTCAACAATGCAAAAAACTTTAATTAATGTATGAGTTGCACAATTCCATTCGCATCAGAGAAAGACTCAAAATGGCATCTGAAGGAATTGTTGCACAACGCACACTGGCAAATGAAGAACTGTCACATCCTCTTGTAGACTCTAGTGTGATGTTGATCTTGTCTGCAGCAACAATTCTCGTGACAAGATCTTCCAGGGAATCTACAGGTGTCTTGTACAGGAATGTTTTCATGTGACCCAGAAGAAATCCAGTCGATTAAGGTCTGGGAAGCATGGAGACCAAGACACAGGTCCAGTGTGCTGAGACGGGGGAAGTCAGGACAAATTCCTGGGGCCCAAAGAAGATTGAGGGACTCAAGCAGTTTCCTAACAATAAGAATTTTTTCTGCTTTTTTTAAGTAACTGCACAATATAAGATATATAGAATTAAAATTGTATTATAAAAATGTAAGGTAACAAAAAATCTTTGTATTCTAAACAGTTAAAATAAGAATAAATTATGATAATTAGACATAAGCATTTTATTTAAACAGAGAAGGAACTGACAGAGCCCACAAAAACTTTTTTAGAAGAATGGGATATATACAGTAGACTACATTTATAGCAAAACAACTTGGGGCCAGAAAAATTTTGTTATAACCAATGTGAAAAGAAAATAAAAGTTGGGGGCATTTATCAAAGTTAATTTCATGAGCTATGACGTTATTCTTTGAAAAAAATCGATATTTTAAAGATTTTCTTCAAAAATATAATTAAAAAAATAAAATTCATCAAACCTCAATTTTCTCAAACTACATAGTACTCTATGTAGTTTGAGAAAATTGAGGTTTGATGAATTTTATTTTTAGTACTTTTTAAACAGAATTTAAAGTGAATAAAATCTTGAATAATCTACGTATAAAATATATGTAGTATGCATGGTTTTGGTATCTTACAGAGAAAATAAAAAATATATACAGTAGAACCTTGATATGTCGAATCTCACAGGAACAAAAAAAATTCAATATAAAAAGTTTTACAGATATCGAGATTCAATTTTAAATAAAGATTTTTATGTCAATAATGCATATCATAGTTTTTAATATTGTATAAGACATTATTTTTTCTATGAAAATTAGCATCTAAATTCTCCTGCACCTTATAAACCAAAGGTTAAAAATATCACTGAATAAACACGATCATATTGACAAAAACCTATCAACAATTAGAAGTGAAATTTAGGAAATGAAATTAATGTATGGCATGTTTAGTATTCCGAACATGCACAAAAAAATTCCTGTTCATGTTATTGGTAGTGCATTTACATTCTTTTGTTAAATTTAAATCTTTTGTTTAGACTCTGAAAGCGAAGGAAATTCATAAGTATCAATATTTTTAATTTCTGTAGTACAAAAATTATAAACTAATTCGAGATAGCAAGGATTTTGAAGAAAATATTTTGAAATAACTATTGAAATTACATTGGTTTAATGCCAGAAGTGCATGGAAAAAAATTTTTTCCATATATCAACGGGTTTCGAGATAGAGAAGTTCAAGATAACAAGGTTATACTGTATATACAGTCGATTCCACTTAATTGGGACTAATCCGTTTTGGCCCAATTAAGCAGCTGCCCCAATTACACAAACTAATAATAAATTATAAAATAAAATATGTAATACGTAAGTAAATAAATAAGTAGGTAAAAAATAATAATTAGGTACCTATTTTAATGTTTATTATACTCAGATATAAAAAATATTTGTACTATAAATAGTGAAGAAAAAATCATACATACATACATAAATTTTCCGGAAGAACTGATTTACCCCTAACAGCTTAATGCGTCAAATAGTCCTATATGTTATCTTTATATAAAATTATTTAGTATTTGAATTTTATTTTATAGTTTTATAGTTATAATATATTTAAAAACTTCCAGTTTGTGTACGAATTTTAAATTGATAATATTTTGCGATCGTCTTTGTTCAAATTTTATTCCTTTTAAAATGTTTTCTAAAATTGTGTTTTAACAATTATATTGGTTTTATGTTTTGCTGAAGAGGACCCAGAGGGTTGAAAGCACTACAATAAATTTATTTTTAGTTAAAAAAGAAAAATCTAAAGTCTGTATTTATGGACTATCCTATTCTTTGTGCTTGTTTTCGATATTTGTGTATTTGTTATTACTTATTTATTGTACATTTATTGGTATCTATAATTATATATATATTGTTATTTATTTACTTTATAATTATTATATATATTAATTTTAAATTATCATCATCAAGTACTGTAACTATTATTAATGTTTAAAAAAAGAAAATGTAATGCTGTTGTTATCTTAATAAATGGTGTTGGTTGCTTCTTCTTATTGTAACTCTTATTAATGTTTTAAAAAAGAAAATGTAATGCTGTTTGTTATCTTAATAAATGGTATCAGTTGCTTCTTCTCATTTCTCCTAATGACCTATCACACTTCTTCATGATAGGAATCTTTCAGGTTTTCTCATACTTTCCTGTATCTTCTCTCTTCTTTTCTGTTTCTTAGACTGAGCTTTATGTACAGCCTACTAACTCTTTGTTTCCTGTTCCTGTATTTAGAAGAATCACAACTATTATATTCTAAAACAGAGTTGCTCAACACTTTGGAAGTCATGAGCCAATTTGAAAATTTGGTACATGTATGGACGATACAATAGACAAGTAATTATATAGCTCTTTTAGGCTTGAATTCAGAGCCAGTATCTAAGGGAAAATTTGTTGAGTAAAACTACTTAAAACCAATTATATGTTTTATGACTTTACTATAACATGATTCTTTTAATTTTTCAATTTGAAAATATTTTCCTTGAAAGTTATTTCTAAATTTGATTTCATCTAATAACTTTATTTTATAAGCCTAGGACTCATTTAAAAAAATACAATACAATAGCTACGAAAGGAAAAAATCAGTTAACAAGAAAACTATTTTTTTTACTATTAATTCAATGTTAAGAATTATTTCTGTGTAGCTAATTAGCAACTACTCCAGATAAGAATCGGTAATTTTTATTCTTTTAAAATATTTTTAGGAAGCTTCACATTTGTAGACCATTATTAAGGTCTGGCCATTTATGAACAGACCTTAATTGTGATTTAATTGTTGTAGGCCATAAGAGACTTGCAGGACATTGGTTGAGCATTCTGTTCTAGAATATAGAAAGATGAAATTGCTGGATTGATTTAATAATTAAAATAGAATTAGGAATATAAAATTATTAAATTTTCTCTGAAATCAAAGGTTACAAAGTAATTAGTATCTTTAAAATCATTAAGAAATTAATTGAAAATGATTGATTTATATATTATAAAGTAAATTTTGGCAACATTTGAAGAATAAATTTTAAAGTTTCTAAATATTAATGAATTTCATCATTTCAATTTCACTCATTGCTGGATATATGTCTCCTTCTTTTGTTTCCAAACGTATCTATCTTGAACAATCTGCATCCCAATGCAGATTGCTCAAGATAGGTACAATTGGCACTAATTACTTTCTTATATTATCTCATCATCATTTGTACTGACTGTCAGGATGTCTTTTCCCTTGCCTTGGTTGCCACTCTGTAATTCTCTTTGTCCATTGGTCATTGGTGTATCTTGCTATGTGGCCTGCCCAATGCCACTTATTGTTTCTAACTGCTACCAGTATGCCTTCTACTTTGGTTTGTTCTCTTATCCATATGTTGGCCTTGTGGTCCCTCCTAGTGAATCCTTACATGTATCTTTCCATACTTTTTTGGGTTGTTACAAGTTTCTGTTTCATTTTCTTTATAAGGATCCATGTTTCACAGCCATACATCATTACTACTAGTATGTGTATGTTGAAAAGTTTTGTTTTGAGCCATATTGGTATCCTATTGTCCCTTAGGAAGTTACTATATCAGCTGCATGCACCTCATCCCAATTGCATCCTATGTTGAATTTCTCTCATCTGTTCTGTTTGTCCTAAATACAAAGTCGCGAATTTTAATGAATATCAATAATAATTATAAACTAAACCTAACAGTCTAACGACTCCGCAAATCCAGAGTTCGGCCTGAGCTCAGGTCTTTTTATACTTTCTGACTTAAATATAAATCAAATACAAAACAATCTAACAACAACTAACGTTTAACTGGCAAAAAACAAAACTGAAAACTTACAACTATAAATAACAAACACCTGTTAGATCTAAATCGACAAAAAACAAGGTTAGAAACTTATGCTAATGAATTGAATAAATTCTCAAAACAAGTTAAATTAACAAAAAAATAAAATTTATTAGACTCAACAACACTTATAAAAAAGTATTCATTAACACTTTATTAAAGCAATAATCAATTAATCAACAAAATTTATTTAATCCAACTCAAATCCCAAAAATCCAATTATTCACAAGAAATATAATCTTAAATACTAACTAATTCTATAGTACCTCCACCAGATACAAACTTCAAGCAATTTGTAGACCTTTACAAGAATTCAAATGTCACTCAACCAGTTTCACTTTAGAACCAACACTTCATCTGTTGTTGGTTGCTTCCGTTTTTATACCAAGTGACTTAATCCCGTACTTTGCTCATTTGCATAAGTTCACATAACAATATTAAATTTATTAGCTTACAGAGTATTCAATTCATGTCATCATCTTTACAATTTAATTACCGTATATATCAAACAAAACATCGATACAAGATCATTCTTATATTCTTACATCAGATCAGTGGTAGAACTTATTCAGATGAGATGACGTCACTATCCAGGACAGCTCTTTCGGAGGACGGCTTCCGATTCCGTAACATGTGATTGCTAACTACTATGATGGAGAATGTGGAAGTAAGTCAACTCTTAAACTAAAATATAATACGTTAGATATTATTGAAAATAACGATAAATAATAAAAGAGCATAATAAAATAAAACAGGACAGGTCAGAGTTAACTTCTTCATAGTATTCTTCCACCCTTTCAATTGTCTGGCTTTCTATCATCACTGATTGTGGGTTTATTTCTGCATTGAAAATTACCTTTGTCCTCTCATAGTTCATTTGTAGTCCTATTTTCTCACTTTCTATCTTCATATTACTTAGCATTTCCTATAGTTCATTTGATGTTTGAGCAAACACTACTATGTCATTTGCAAATCTAGGTGGTTGAGATACTCTTCATTAATATTTATTCCTTTGTATTCCCATCCATTTATTTATTGGAATATTTCTTCTAGGCAGGCTGTGAACAGTTTCAGAGAGATGTTGTCTCCTTGACGAATTCCTTTTTTATTTTCCTACTATATTTGTATAATCATATTATGGCTGTTGCTTCCTCATAGATGATATGCAATTGTCAGCTAAGATCAGTAATCAAAGATAGTGAGTCCATATCCAGATGATATTAGCATCTGCTGACCTTCTATATTCCAATGTGCCATGATTGTGACTTCTAGTGCTGCTATTGACTGAGGTCTCATATTCTTATATTGTACATCATGGAAACAATCTAAAATATATAGACCATGGATAATGGTCTATAACCTTTGGTAATAGTTTCCACACTGATCTAATGAAGGTTGGAGACAGAGAGCATAGATAGCTAATCTTTACATTATACTGAATTTAATTTATTCCACCTATTTATTATTATTAATTTTATATGGACTATTCTTTATTATTACTCCCTCTGTATCAAAATGATTGACCCATTTTAAAAAATAATGTTTTATACCTATTCTTATCATTAATTTCAAGGCATAAGCATAATTTATTAAGTATGATACAACTATACAAGTATAATATGCATTTATTTAATTTTTTGCCTCAACATTAGTGGCTTCTCCTCTGTCATAATAGCATTTGGCTAGTTGCCATATCTTAGAAACAGGTTTGGCAAACACATCATGTTTTTTAATGATAGCCACTATAATACCATATTTAGATTTTTCATTTTTAAAGTTTCTCAATAGCTCCTGTAGAATCGCATTTCTCTCTTCAGACATCAAATTGTGTTTCTTCCCCATAGCTCTAGAAAAAAGAAAGAAAATAGATCGACATACAGTGAATGTCATAAGTATTCGTACACTTGTAACATGTTTTATTTAATTAGCTCTTGCATACTAACTATTGCAATAATAGAGACAATATAAATGTCCTTACAATTGCCATAAATTTCTTTATTATTTCCAACCAAAAATTTCAAAAACACACACTGCAAATTACAATGAAAAAAAAGATCAAAGTTACACATATCTTGTGTGTCAAAAGTATTCGTACAGTTGCTTTTATTCAGAAAAGTCATTGAAATAGCTTTTCAATATTTTGTGGGGTTTCCTTTTGCCTGAATAATTGCTTTTATGCGTCTTGGCATTGAATCCACCAAGTTCTTGGTGACCTCTGTAGAAATTGAGGTCCATTCTTCCTGAAGAGCAGTTTTCAAGTCATTTTTGTTCGATATGTGTCGTTTTCTTACTTTTGATTCTAGAATGCTCCAGAAATGTTCTATAGGATTCATGTCAGGTGATTGAGTAGGGGTATGAAGCTGTTTTGGTGTATTATAAAGCAACCACAGTCTGGTATTATGAGCAGTATGTTTCGGGTCATTATTTTGCTGAAACATAAAATTGTTTTCAAGACCTATGTGAGCAGCACTAGGATGCAGGTTTTTCTTTAGAATGTCTATATACATTATGTGGTCCATTATTCCATCGATAATGTGCAGATTCCCGACTCCTGCTGCACTCATACAGCCCCAAACTAACACACTTCCACCTCCATGTTAGAGGTGAATAGGAAAAAGCGATTGCAATTTGCAAAAGACTATGTTGATAAAGATTCCAATTTTTGGAATAAAGTTATTTTTTCGGATGAGAGCAAATTTAATGTTTTTTGGGTCTGATGGCAGGCAACTGGAAACATACTGCTCATAATACCAGACTGTGGTTGCTTTATAATACATCAAAACAGCTTCATACCCTCCTCAACCACCTGACATCAATCTTATAGAACAGCTCTTCTCAAACTTTTTTCATTACAAGATTTTTCGCAACCTCAGGTATTAAATGTGAAATAAAACATACAAGTACATAAATCATTTACAAACTTATTAAGATGAATACAATCAGCCAACTACACTGAAAATTCATATGTTGTCATACGTTAAATCCAACCAACCACACCGAAAATTCATATGTTGTCATACGTTAAATATTGGAGTTTGTGAAATTACATATAAACTGAAAATCAAGTATTTGAATTTAATTAGTGAAATTACATATAAACTGAAATTCAAGTATTTTAATTTAATTTTTGCCAACTACATTGAAAATACATATGTTGTCATACGTTAAATATTGGGCATTTGTGAAATCGAAAATTCATATGTTGTCATACGTTAAATATTGGGCATTTGTGAAATTCATATGTTGTCATATGTTAAATATTGGGCGTTTGTGAAATTACATATATTCCAATGTTTGCATTTAATTTTTGCAAACCCCATTTTGGGCCGCGAAGCGAAATGGGTCACGACCCAAGTGAAATCCAGCATTTCGCTTCGCGACCCCAAATAGGGTCGCGACCCATAGTTTGAGTAGCATTTCGCTTTGCGACCTGGGATCACGACCCATAGTTTGAGAAGTGGGGGTCGCAACCCATAGTTTGAGAAGCACTGATTTATAGCAATTCATCACGTCCCCAAATGGGGTCACAATCCATAGTTTGAGAAGCGCTGCTATAGAACGTTTATGGAGCATTATAGAATCAAAAGTGAGAAAATGATACATATCGAACAAAAATGACTTGAAAACTGCTCTTCAGGAAGAATGGGCCTCAATTTCTACAGAGGAACTTGAGAAACCACACAAGAAACTTGGTGGTTCACAGAGGAACCACACAAGGAACTTGGTGGATTCAAAGCCAAGATGCATAAAAGCAATTATTCAAGCAAAAGGAAACCCCACAAAATATTGACTATTTCAACGACTTTTCTGAATGTAAAAGCAACTGTACGAATACTTTTGACACACAAGATATGTGTAACTTCGGTCTTTTTTTCATTGTAATTTGCAGTGTGTGTTTTTTTAATTTTTGATTGAAAATAATAAAGAAATTTATGGCAATTGTAAGGACATTTATTCTGTCTCTGTTACTGCAATAGTTAGTATGCAAGAGCTAATTAAATAAAACATGTTACTGGTGTACGAATACTTATAACATTCACTGTATAGTATCAAAATTCTATTTTATAGAAGGTAATGTGTTAAAAACCACTCTTCCCACCTTTATCTCCTTAATCTGATGCAAATTTATAAATAGGACAATCATTTCGATATGGAGGGAGTATTCTTTTTTAATCTATACCTACATTTATAATTTTAATTTATATCCACTATTTATTATTAATCTGTTTTTAGTTCAGTTACCTTTAAATTTTTATAGCCTCCTATCCAGTTACTGCCCCCTTACTTTGTTGTTTTACCCACTATGTTAGATTTCTTCTTTACCCTCTATGCAATCTCTCTCCCAAATTTCATCATCACTATTCAAATCATTACTACAGTCTGCCATTTTGTTGCTATAATTGATAGTTTAAAATACTGAACTTCTACTTTTGGGAGTTTAGTATAATCGCTAAAATATTATTTATGGCTAATTGATATCAATAAAAAACATCTTGTTCATAAACAATAATTTAAATGCCAATTTTGCTAAACTTCATTGATGAACTGGGATTTAATTTTATATAAAGTTTATAGTATAAATTATAATACTTATATTACTAAAATAAAATAAATTTATGTTTAAACCTTTGTAATTTATATGATTGAGAGATTTTGAATTTTAAATATCATTTAATTAAGTTTATTCTTTGTGAACTGAAGATGATAGCATCACTTGAAAATGTTTTATTAATAATGCTGAATATTGAAATTCAATATTTATTGTCATTTAATTAAGTTTATTCTTTGTGAACTGAAGATAGCATCACTTGAAAATGTTTTATTAATAATGCTGAATATTGAAATTCAATATTTATCTATTACAGTTAATTTTGATCAAAATTAATTTTAAAATTTATATTTTATTTATGTATCATTAATTATAAATTTAAAATCTAATTAATTCAAAATTTTATTCTTAGGGTATTGCAACAACCATACGGAATGTTTTTGGAAATTTGACAACACGTCTTAGCAAAAGTACAGATTCATGAAGCCACATTATCTACAAATATTTAGAGTCTTTACACTTTGGCTCTGGAATATATTTATTTTTGGACTGCTTTCATATTATTCCTTTTCTAGTACAATGATTTATTTTTTTGTGAATCATGTAGATTTACTTTTAGAAATATAAAGGGCACAAGTGACTTTTATTTACAAAAAGTAATAAAAGGCAACAAACTGCTTTTTGGCTCTATGCCATATCAATTGTTATAATCAATGTCAATATGACAAGTATTTTGTGTTGATTAGTTTATCATCCTTCATCAATCATCATTTTCAACATTGCAATGCATTATCTGATCAACTGACATTTTGCAGAGTGCAACATTGATGGATATTTGCGAAATAGTGATATGTTGTTATATATCCTGTCCCTTGTAGAAATAGATGTTATTGAAATGAATAATGTGGACCAGAACAGATTTTGATATTAAAACTAATGATAAAAATAGAGCATTTTTATCTAAGTATGATTATTATTTTCAAAACTCAAGCAGCTGATTATTTATGTGTGTGATTTAGAATGCTTAATATGTGCTATTATAGGAGAGTTTGAGTGATTAATCAGAATAATTTGTTTATAATAATATTTTCTCTTAAGGAAAACTGAAATTATGCATATAATTAAGATTAAAAAACTACATTTGCTTGACTTCTCATCAAGCATGTAAGATATACCTCACCAATTAATCATTTCTGCAGGGATTAAAACTACCAAATGAAAATGATTTAGTTAATGTCATTTATATTGCTATTAAATTTCTCATTAGTAGGAAAATCTACTTATTACAGTACTTAAAATTCATCTTTTAGTATCTGATTCTTATAAATTATATCATATTAGAGAAATTAAAATACAAAGATTACCAATAGCTTGTTGATGCAAAAGATTTTGAAGAGCTATATTTATAAATTTTATTAGTTCAAAATTTTAATGAGTTATAGAAAATGCAAAAATAAATAAATTCTATTTCAGTGTAGCAAAAGCTACCATTTCATGTAAGTTTAAAGTGATATATGTATTATAAAAGTGTCTTGTAATATAAAATTGTTTTTGTTAACCTATTTATGCATTATTGTTCGACATATCCATTTCCTCATTTGTTAAATGTACAAAATGCTGGCTTCAATAACAGCAAATACAGTTGTTTTCAAAGCTGAGTTATAATAAAAAAAAATTGTAAAAAAAATAATAATAATAAATTTATATTGAGAAAATACTTAAATTGTCTGGAATTTTTCAAATAGTTCTTAAGAATTCAAAAAGAAGAAAATATAAAGAAAAAGCATTTTTCTCAGATCATTTCATTAATTCAAATTTGCAAACTGTAAGCTAAGACTATACTTCTATTAAAACTATACTAACTTTGCCAGCTAAGTAGATATTGTTGTCTATATAGTGGTTAAAAAATGCATCTCTATTGTACAGATTTGTGGTTCAATGTGAATTAGCCTACATCAGTATTGATGTTTTTGGCTAATCACATTCTTAATGTTTGATGCTGCTAGCAAATTGTTATTCTCCATGTATCAGCCTGCTTTTCTGCTGTCATCAGGGAAATAAATAAAGGTTAATCAACTAATGTTCTTTATGCACTTAAATTAGAAAATGAAGAATTCCCATAAAAATATTATATAAATATAGGGAATTTATGTTCAGGCTTAAAGTTTTTGACAATTATTCATCATTCACAGAAAAAGTTTAATGTAGACACAACAGTAAAATACAAAGATACTGTCATTATGCATAATATATATCTTATATGTTCAATAGATAAAATAAACAATATTTTACTATCTTTGTGCTTTACTGTAGTAGTCTATTTTAATACTAATTTCTTGAAGTAAAGTGTTTTGTTGGAAAACAACAACCAGTTATCAGAAAGCAATGTGCCATATATGGATATGAATGATGTCTAGATTTATCATCCATAGTTCTAGCTTTTCAACTGTCCAGTTTAAGGCAGTTTTGAAATGTTGCTTCCTTAACATACTTTCTGCCTGATGTGTTGAATGTTAGAATTGGCATACTTTTTGTTGAAAACTGTACTCCAATTTTTAACTCAAGATTTTCTTGCTGTAATGGTGTAACCACGTCTTTTGTGTATATGTCTGCAGTGTAGAGAATAAAATGTTTTTTGGCTGTTCTGTTGTATTTATTTTAAAATAAAAGAAAAATTAATATATATAATTTTTTTCACTAATTATTTTTCAATGAACAATTTTTTAAAGTTGAAAAATTGTTCAGAGCATTCATTCACAGTCAACTATGTTCACATTTACAAAAATCTTTTAAACAATAAATTGATAATTTAATAGCTAAAAATAACACAATTGTTAGAAGTATTAATCCAGTGATTCCAAATCTCGAAATTCCAGATGTTTTTTGATTGTTACCATCCTGGAATTCCAATCCCGACTTGTAATTCTCGGATTTCGGGATCCTGAGATGATATAACATTCATCCCATCACATCAAAATCATCTCATTTATTGAATTATATAAATATTGTTTAAATTAAAATTCTTGTTATCATTCAATTTTTTCCATGATTTTCATTGCTAAACAGTTTTTTTATATTTATCATATTATACTGTATGATATAGAAATATCGCATAAATTTGTTCATAAATATCTTTGTTCTTTTTATGACCAATGACACAATTAACCAACATGAGCTGCCCATATCGGTTGTAATGAGCATAAATATAAGCAGGAATACATACACTTCATCGAATATAGCGATGCTCTGCTTGTCAATTGATAGTATTTTTTGTTGTGAGCAGCGTAGTAATGGTTAATCAATAAAAAAAAATGTAATACGCATTGTATAAAAGAAACTGTGAATTAGAGAATTATTTATGTGATTGTCAATAAAGTAAATTTTATGTTTGACGAGTCCTGTAAATATACTTGCCATATATCCGGGATTAGCGCAGATTATATTAGATTTTAAAATTTTCTTCATTCCAATATTTATCAATTAAAGTCGATCGGCTCTTTGAACTTAAAAGCTGAGTAGCAACACAATACTCGCGTGACCGCAGATCCAAATGTGCAATAAGCTGCTTTTTTCGTTTTTTGTTATACCAATTGGCGTTACCCAATAAACTGTAAAATTTAAAACTAAATTTAGGTTAATATTAAAATGGATAGTATAAAAGTGCAAATATAGACAAACTTGAAAAGTACAAATATTTAACAAGGTAGAGTGACAACGAAAGTCATGTGCGTATAACATTTAATGAAAATTTTACTAGATACATTCAATCTTATGATAGAATTAAAAAAAGAGAGACCAACATGCTTAAAAAACATTGTCTTCAAAGAAATATCAATACTGTAATATGAAAAATCAAACGAAAGACAAAAGAAATAGCTGACTGGACCAATCATTGGCAAATGATAACTTTCATTTACTTCTGGGTCCAGATTAAGATTAAGATTTCATTATTTAAAAATTTGTTTTTCAAATGTTATATATAGTATGTAAATTTATGTTTTATATATATTATTATTTGAGTAAATATAGTTTTTTATATCCCTTGATGCGTATAACGGAATTGAAAAATCTGATTTCCGATTTGCATCCTGGATTAGATCGAAAGAATTATGGCAAGCCGATTTAAGAAAAAATATTTAAAAAAATATAATTTTTAATTACATAAATATTGACAAACGCGGGACCTGATTATGATCAAGCGATTCATTTGGCTCATATCCGGCCCTGGTTGCAATTAAAAAAATTATGTAGCTCAAGTACCGAACGGTAGAACATCAATACCAAATTTCATGGAAATCTATTTATTAATTCCAAAAGTACAGTATTAATGAAGGATCCACAGCCTGTCAGATAACATAGTGATGATCTCATAAATATTGCTTTCATTCGGAAAGTTGGCTGGAAAGTGGAAATAATAACCGTTAGTGTGTTCATTATTTTCGTCATTTATATTAATATAATGATTACCGGTATATTTATTGATCAATGAAAAATCTAAATTTATATGTGACAATCTAAAAGAAAATGTACAGATAGTGTACTGTGCACTATAAAAGAAAATGTACAAATAGTACACTATACATCAATATCACATTATACGTGTGGTGCCAACCCATTTTTCAGAAAAAAAAGATCATACAGGATTTGAGAAATTTATCTCTGATGGGCAATGTATCGATTGTTAAGTAAAATTGTTTTTTTTTTTTTTTTTTTTTTTTTTTTTTTTTTTTTTTTTTTTTTTTTTTTTTTTTTTTTTTTTTTTTTTTTTTTTTTGGTCAACAGATGACACCACATTTCTTCTTCTTCTCCACTTAATATGGAGACTATAGCTCGAGCTTTTTCCTCCGATGACGACACCACATTTCATTCTGGAAGAAAACTATGTGGCGGGGCGAAACAAGCCCTTCCGCAGGCTGCCCACCCCTGAGGAGGGGTCAGCCGGATTGTGGAGGACGGGGATTGATGGGACGAGCCCCGAAGCATGCTGTTTTTTTTTTTTGTCAACATGACGCCACTTTCCACTCAGTAAGAGCACTAAGTGGCGGGGGAAACAAGCCCTTCCACAGGCTGTCACCCCTGCGGAGGGGTCAGCCGGATTGTGGAGGACGGGGATCGACGGGCCGGGCCCAGTGGAAAGCCGAATCGTTTCCACGCGGCCAATCCGGCTAACGAGTGCAACTCGATTGTTACTCCTGTCTCACTCGAGTTGAACTCAAGGCCGAGTGTGAGTGGAGGGAAAGTTGTTATTCGCTAGCGATTACAGTTTTCGTTTAGAAGTTACATTGTGTTAGATTGTTTTGTAGTTAATTAGTATTAAGTTAGAACTTAGTTTAAGACCTGAACTCAGGCCGAACTCTGGATTGCAGAGTCGCTAGAACTGTTAGGCTTAGTTAATAATTAATAATATCGACATTCGTTCTAATCCGCGACTTTGCACAATTATTACAACTGCTGTGCTATACAATATTTCTCGGGATAGAAATGAGCAGGATGAAGACTTGCTGACTCACAAGAAGAAAGTGATTAACCAATGTGCAACCACTATTTTTCTTTGGCCTTCCTTTTAACTTGTCCCTTCTTCAACATTTTATCAAATATTAATATAGTATATATTGAACTTGAAAGTTTTTTTAATTTAATTATAAAATAAATTTTACTTGTAAATATTCCCTTCAGTCACAGTACTACATTTATGTAGATAAACTTTGAATTTTTAACAAATTTAAGTTTCATGATTTGCTACATTTTATGTGCATTTGTTATTCATTAACGTAATGGTGGAGTGATAATATTTATTATCTATCAATATTTCTTTTTTTATGATTGTTGATGATGATAAAAAAGATGATGAGAATTTGTGCACAGTGCAGTATTGTAACATATTTCCATAAATTCATTTCATATGATAAATATGATAAGAACGATAACTTAACTGAAACAGTATAATATAGAACTGATTACTTTTATGGATATATTATAAAGAATTCTGTAAATTTTGTAATTTGTGAAGATGTCAAGAGTAGTGCAGACAAAAAAAATATTTGGAATTATTTAATACTTCCACATATTATTTATTCTTTATAATGAATATTTATTTATTTATTTAAGTTATGGCTGCAAACAAATTTCCAAGCCTAGAGGAGTCCATAGGATTAAATTCGTTTTAAACTTACATAATAATAACATTGATATATATGCACACATTTTATAGAAATGAATTTATGGAAATATGTTACAATACTGCACTGTGCACAAATTCTCATCATCTTTTTTATTGTATTTATCATATGAGAGCTATATGGCTATTTTAAATTAATATCTTTTATATATTTTAAAAATATATAAAACTTATTTTACCGTTCGTATATTTGCATAATTTTAAAATTTGAGGTAAGTAAATATCGATGACATCATTGCATGACGTCAACCGGAAGGGGCGTTTACACTCGAGATAGTTTCAGGGGGGTTATCATTAATCACGTGACATTTATTACGATAAATTATCGTATATTAGGTATGCTGAGGCTATGGTTATAAAACAATACCGTAATAAATGTCACGTGATTAATGATAACCCCCCTGAAACTATCCCACCTATATGGAATACTTTATAATATATTTTTAACATTACTGTTAATATCCATATATGCTAGTCTATTATTTGTAAATTTTTTACTTTTATGTACATATTTTATTATTTTTATATTTAGTATTATAATTTTATTTTAAATATTATACTATGTTCTAATCTACTGTTCTTGTATTCGAAGAATTTAATTTGTTCCAATTTGTTTTATTTAAAAGTGTTATTACTGATGATGGCTTCATTAAGCCGAAAGATCTTTAATAGATATTAAACTATATTTTTTTCGCTTAAAGAAGTGTTGAAGATTATTTTATTAGTAGTTCAAATAAGAAGCAAAAGTATTTTAAATTTATTTATTGTGTATAACGGTATTTAATGTATTCTTTTTGTTGTTGTTTGTAATTTTTACTGATAAGGGCTGGATAAAGTCAAAAGTACTTTAATTAAAATTTATATGTTTTAATGAACTTCAATATGTTATTGCCTGCTCTATGAGCTGAATGTTTTATGGTTTATTAATATTGAGCAGTGTATAGTAAAGATGTCTTTATAAAATGAACAACATAAGTCCTGGTATAGATGGATTGCAGTTGAACTTTTTAAACCTGGGATCAATAACATGGGACTATTACTTCAGCTATACAACAAAATATTAGATTTGTTCCGTAAGCATTGATCGAAAGCTGAAATCATTCCTTTACACAAAAAAAGAAGAAAAAAGTAAAATTATTAACTACAGACCATAAACTTACATTCACATAATTATAAGATCTTCATGAGAATATTATTCAAAAGAATCTATAATCAGTATGGTTCTGAACAACTCTGAACAGAGCAAACTCAGAAAATCATATTCTACTATAAGATCATCTATACCAGAGGTTGGCAAACTTTTGAAACAGAAGAGCCAAACCTGTCCCAAATAATAATTTAAAAATTATTTGAGAGCACTAAATATATTTTTAAAACTAAGGAAAATTTAAAGCAACAACAAATTATAAGATTTATTATATCTTTATTAAATGAAAAAATAAAAATAAAAATCACACAAAATTTACTCTCATTAGCTTTAATCACTGTGAACAATGAGAGCTGACTATGTGCGCTCAACCCTCCCCTTCACCACTCTGTATACCCCACATTTGCTTTTCCCTCCCTGACATTATGTTTTGCGCATCTTAGTGCCATGAAGTTTTGCAAAACCTAAAAAAACAAATGAAATCACCATTATGTGAATAAAATTCTTTAAAAATTTTTATAAATGAAACTATTACAGTTTTATTTTCAAAACAATTAACCAGTCTTCAACACTTGTTTAAGCAAAAACATTTATATTTATTAATTGTTAAAGATCTTTCAGCTTAATAAAGCCATCCTCAGTAACTACAAGTTTGAAACTAATCAAATATAACAAAACAAATTATTTGAATACAAGAACTTTTAAAATAGAACATAATAAAAAACAATTTAAAATTAAAATAAACAATAACATGTAAATAAATTTTAAATATTATATAAACATACAAAAATATATAATGGATCATTGTTTATGCTTATTAACAGTAAAGATATTAGTTACTGGCTGTCCAGCTTAGCCACAACCATCAACGCAAGTATGCGTGTGCTAACTGAATGAGTCCAGTGACAAAATAGGGATGATAGCTTTGCACATGGATGTTTTCAAACACAAGATAACTGAAGTTGAATGGAAGTTTATTGTAATGTCGAATGCTAAATGATTGGTTTCGACGTTGGAAATAGTATATTTAACAGAACTTAATATAATATTAATTCAATAATTTTTATCTAATAAAATATAACCATTATACCGACTGCGATTCTCCCGTTCGCATTTGGACTCATCCATCTTAGCTAGGCACAGCTTTCGTGGACGGACAATATTATAAAACATCCTACAGGGTTGGGATACTCTCTGGGAAGTTATCATTAATCACGTGACACTTAATTCAATACTGTCTTATAACCATAGCTTCAGTGTATCTAATTTGCAATATATCATTACAAGATCATATTATTTTGGCATTCTGCCAATCGACATCGATGTTGTTCTCATAAGCTGCCCTTGCTAGAGCTGTGTTAAAGTTTAGCCATTTTTATATCGTATTTATGTTCAGCCAGCCTAGTTTCCAAAGAATGGATCATGTTACCAACATAGACTTTATTACGATTGAAATCGTTGTTAAATATCAGTATGATGTATACTTCTACCTTCTCCTTTGGTGTAAACGGAGGCTTTACGTTTTTTAAGTTGTTATATGTCATATTCATTCTACTAAAAGGTAATACCAAATCCTTCTTGTTTAAGGCTTTTTTCAATGGTTGTATAGCATTAGAATACGGGACAGAGTGCAAGAATTTTTTATTATGCTGTATATTATTTTGTAGATTATAAGATGTAACAAATATGCAATTTATGGAGTTTAGAATACCATATATAAACGAAAGAGTATATCCGTGAATACTAACCTGGTCAAGAATAAGTTTGAATTCATTTTCTTTGGTTAGTGCATCACTACAATGGGTGAGCATATGTATTAAAAGAAAACGGAAGGCCACAATTTTATATTTAAATCGGTCCAGAGATCATCTCAGTATAAAGAGAAGGGCATACATAATACATATGTTTCCTAAACACTTTTGTATTTACTGTCACATTAGAGATAGTAACTTCGTCTAAAAAATGTGCATTCGTATTCGATTGATGTTCTAAGGATATACATAATCCCAAGGTTTCATCGTTAAACTGTTGTAAAAGGGTATTGGCTAATGTAGATTTATCACAAACTATAAAAATATCATCAACGTATCTTAAAAATATCTTAAAGCTACCTTTTATCTTTTTTTTTTATCTTAAAGCTATTTTTTAGAGAAGGCAAGACAGACTGTTCTTTGTATCTGATAAACAGTTCAGTCATGACATTGCCATCAGCCCCCCTATAGGTACACCAATTAGCTGTTTATGAAAATTACCACTAAATCTAAAATAGAAGTTGTAGGCTATACGATGGTAAAGATAACGTAATAACTGTGGGGGAACTTTCAGGTCTTTGGTGTTTTCCAGGAGAAATCTATATAACAATAAACATGCAGGAGGTAACTCAACAGCAGTCGATAAATAATAATTTAATGTAAGGTTTTCAGTTGTATAAACAGCCATCTTTAGCATCAAGAACAGAATTACAAGGATTATAAAATTTGAGTTCTTTTAAGTGATGCATGTCTGAAAATAAATTAAAACTTTGTATTCTTTTTAATTCTATTCTTGATGCTGAAGATAGTGGTTCATATAACCCAAAACATTTATTAAATTAAATTATTATTTATCAATTGCTGTTGAGTGCTATTATTTCAAGGTTATTATAGCCTTCCTGTTATCAGCAGTTAAGATTTTAGAAATAAGGTAATCAAGCATAATTTAGCACAATACATGGAAGTAAAACTGTAATGTAAGATTGTTCATACTAAATAGGATAATCAATCTCTGTGTAAACCATCTTCAAAGACATCAATTATTCACCCAATATAAAAGCATGGGATAGAAGTTCAAGAATATTACTGCTGAGATTATTGAGATTTTGGAAAAAGGTGACTTTGCAATATTAAAAGAACTTTTATACTTTGGTTAATATGCCTTATTTAAATATAACTAATTTAGATCTTCAAATTTAGTACTAGTTATTTTCCATATCTTTATTTGTTACAACTTTCTGTGATACATATATTAATTAGCTAATACTATAATACATATATTATAAGAATGATTATTGATATAATTAGAATAAAAAAATTTTTAAATCAAATGAAAAATTAAATAAAGATAACTATATTCAGTATTCTTGAATATAAATTAATGATGACTATTTTTAAACCAAAAATGTTTTTTGCATATTCTGAATTTTTTTTTTTTTTTTTTGTATTTAAAATTAATGATGACTATTTTTAAACCAAAAATGTTTTTTGCATATTCTGTTTTTTTTTTTTTTTTTGTGGTATTTATCCAATTTAGAATTCAAAATAATTTTCAATATTCTAAATATTTATATTATACTCTTACATCTCAATTCAATACAAGCAAGATTTGATTATATTTCTTGTAATTGATTTTTCTTACATCAAATCCTCGAAATACTCATTTATGTTAATTGCATAACCTCTACAAAAATTTGAATTTACATTTTAATTTATGAAAATATACTTCAATTTGTTTTATTTTAGCATTTAGTGGTATGGCAATTATCAGTTTGAAGCAATTTATCTAATGTTACCAGTTTAGGCAAACCCATGAGAAATATATTCTAGTAATTTTTAAGTAACAGAACCGATATTTATAGCACAGTGCTTATCAAGAATTAGAATATGAGGTTACTTATAAGTTCTCCAGAATAAATCACATCACAAAAACAAATGGTCATTAGTCTATCAGAAACTTTCTGGGCATCTAATTCTATTAAAAAGATTACTCAGCTTACAATTTATTAATCTGTATCACTTTTATAACAAAACAATTTAATTCAATTTTTTAGATGATATATTTAAACTTTAGAACAATTAACTGTTAACTGTGCTAGTGTTTAAATATACAGTTAAAATAGCAAAGGATAAAGAATTTTTAGAGGATATCAGTCGATATTTTAATCTATAAATACTATGATCTAAATTTATGACTACTTTTAAATTCATATGTAAGAAAATATTTTGCACATTAGATTATTAATGATTAATCCTTATTATTTCGTTCTTAGGTTAGTTTCTAAAATGCCTCTTCCAAAAATTAAATTCTTCACTTCTAAACAACAAAATAAATATACAAATATTTTCATGAGCCTTTCCTACAAGAGCATTTTGTTCAATTTTGTCAAAATTTGATAATGTAAAACAATTGTCAATTAGTTTATACTTTGGTATGAATTTCTAACACAATGGAACAATTGATCACACTTTTAACACATAATAGTGATAAATTTCTAACTCTAATAAATGGGTCAAAACTTCAGCAATTTAACAAATTAATGTGTTTGTTGTTAAAGAATGCTTAAAAATATTTCTATACAGTAATTATTTTGATATTTGGAAGTGAAAAATTCAAGTTTTTGGAGTCAGGGGCTTTGGAGCCATTCTGGTAAGATTTTACTTTGCCTCTTGTGACATGGTGTGGTGGAAGCAAACTGCAGCACTACTATCATGAAACTCTTTGGTCAATTACAGAAATGAATATTTATGCCGTGGATTTTAGAAAACTGAATTACAAAAATGAAGTTTATTTTAAGCCGCAGTCTAAATACTCTGTGAAAACAATATTTTAACCTGCAACTTAGGTTGCTATTAGCTTAATGCCATAGGTTTGGTTTAACCGTTGGCGAAAAATAGAAGTTGCCGTTTTTTTACAACATTGTAGAAAATGGATATTTTACAGATTATAGATGGTATGAGTAGATGTTATTAGAGGAGCAGAAAGGAAGTAATAAGAGCTAAGACATTGAAAGATTGGACAAATCCATTAGAAATCTATTCTGATAACAAATTTCAAAGTCAATATAGATTTTTCTAAGGAAGGATTCGTTAATAATTTGTTTTGACTCAGAAAATGGATATTAATAATAATTATTATATTATATTATTATAATATTAATATCATAATTAATATTAATAAAATTTATTAAGAACCATACAAAAATAAATCTTAAAACAGTTCAAATTCAAGCGAAAGATTGATGTATTTATTATTTGCTAAAGATCTTTCAGCTTAAAAAAGCCATCTTCAGTAACATCCAGCAAAATAAGTTATAAATAAACTTATTTTGCTGGATGTTACTGAAGACTGCTTTTTTAAGCTGAAAGATCTTTAGCAAATAATAAATACATCAATCTTTTGCTTGAATTTGAGCTGTTTTAAGATTTATTTTCATATAAGAAGAAGTGAAAAGAATTTGAATTTTTATTTGAAGTGAAAGTATTAAGAACCATTGAATAAAAAATATACAGTATATAGTATAACAAAAACATTGAGTGGGATTTTGGATCTAAATATGTAAATTATAAATTAACAAGTACAGCAATAAAATGCAAATATTTTTATAAATTTATTTTATGCTATTTTTTATACAACTTATATTTTTTATCTTCATTGTTTTCAATATGAAGATAAAAATAATCATATTTTTGAATCCAGAAAAATTAAACTTATTAAAAAATCAGTGAATAATATAATACAGTAATGAAACAACTTTTCATAAATTATAATAATTTATATCAGAATATTCCTGATTTATTCAAAATTATTAATTTTTTTAATTTTATAAGACCCTTTACCAAACTTTTGGTTCTGAAAAGGATCCTTTAATTTGTTTATCTTAAATTTAGGGAGTTATCTGATAATCAAAAACTTTTCTGCATCAGTTCTTGGATTATTTCCATTTTTCCAATCTATTCAACTCCTGCTTAACTTTTTCAGTTTTTATTGCTTCTTTAATCAGTTCTACTGAGTCTCCTGAATGGTATAAGAAATTCTAAGATTACATAAAATAATACCTTTTAAAATACTTTTGGAAAAATTCTTTTTTACGTTACTACTGGCTCTAGACATTGAGACAATTGAATTGGAAATGATAAATTTAAATTAATTGTGAATGCTTTTCCAAACATTTTTTTTTATTGGTGGACTACTGGCTCTAGACATTGAGACAATTGAATTGGAAATCATAAATTTAAATTAATTGTGAATGCTTTTCCAAACATTTTTTTTTATTGGTAGATTTTATATCATAACCCTTATCTTCAATAGTAGGTTGGGCTTTAATTAGATCGATTAACACTTTTTTCCCTTCCTCAGAGAAATTTCTGTATGATTTTGAGCACTAATGCTTGAAAACTATGTCATCTTACTGACATCATCTGCAAATCACTGATTGATTAAGAAATTCAATTTCTCAGGGTGAGAAATGTTTAAGGGAACAGTGGTATTTAAACCATGGCTTCACTAGTCTTGATTTCTGAAATCCATTCTCCGCGGCGATTTATTGAGGCCGGGATTTAAAGCGTAAGCCGTGGCCTGTTAAAACTTTGTTTCTGTAATCAGCCCTTTGATTGTATCATATAAGTTAGAGAATTAAAGAGTCTCTAACAGGTATCTCACAAATTCTGATGTGTGGGATCTAGAATTGAACTGGACCCTGCATTTTTTAACTAACTCTTAATCGCACAATCATCCAGGAGACAAATACTGCTATTTAGTTTTCTATGAACATAAAGATTTATTCCAAAAAACTCACCAAGAAATTACAAATTCATACTTTTAATCAGTTTTCCCCCCTCATAAAAAAAATGGGTGCTAGAGCCTCTCTCCACCTTGCGGCATTAAGAGGCTCTGGATGAGGGAAGATGTGATGATTACCCAGGGTGGGTTGAAAAGGCCAGTGTCTGTGGATTGTTGACAGGCAAGAACTTGTATGGGGTTTGGGATACGTGACTGAAAAGGTTATTAAATTTGGTCTTCCTAGCAGTTCTGCTGCAAAGACCAAAGATAGAGTGAATGAAAGTAAGAGATTAAGAGTAAATTAGAGGGAACTGAAGCGACACTTAAAATTAGTTAATGTAAATAGTGCTTAGCATGGCACAGCAGGTCCATAGAAAGAAGAACTTTTCACCACACAGTCCTTGAAAATGCTAAAAATTGTTGTATCATATACCATTAGGTTTAATGGGCATGGCCATGCAATGTTATTTTCCAAAAGACTGTTTTTAATTGGGTCTCTGAGGAAGAGTGGGCAGTCAAAAATAATATGTTCAATGTTGTCAGATTGTCCTGATTTGCAATTGCATTTATCGCTGTCAATAATTTTAAAACGGTGGAGGTAGTTGTTTAGTCAGCCGTGATTAGTTAGGAATTTGGTAAGTTTGTGTGTTAACTTGATGTCTCTAACCTTAAGTCTATCTATGTTATTATTATAGTGTGCTGACCAAGCCAAACTTCTGCTAACTTGTTACCTACATTGCCTAAATATCCTGGAACTCAGCAAGCTTAAGTATTTAGTTCAGTTTGACACCTTGAGAAAAGTTCAAATGTCTTGAAATGTAATGTTGACTTTTTTGAAGTATTGCAGTGTGTTGTCAACACTGTTTTTGAGTCAGAACATAAAAGAATGTTATTAAGTTTTTCCCACTATAAATTGTAGAGCTTGGCTCAAGGCAAAGATTTCAGCTTGAGTTATAGTACAAAAGTTGTTTAATTTAAAGTCTCTGCACTGTAGTAAGACCTTGTTGGCTTTTAGAACACAAAAAGCTGCACCAGTACCCCTGCTTGCACAAGATCCGTCTGTGAATACTTTCAGGGAGTGTAATTCATTATAGTTAACTAAACTCTTACACTATAACATTATAGTTAACTTGTATCTCCTTGCTGGATGGGAATGGCTATCAACAGCTGGTGGACGGTCGATGGTGTAGATAGTGTTATCCAATAAAAATTCACCTCCTGTTTTTTAGATTATGAAAATCGCTAAGTTTTCTTATTTTGAGGTCTAGTGGAATTATGCTTGCTAGCAGGATTGCTGAATTCATAGAAATTGTTCTATATCCCTTTATTATTCTTAAGGCTGCCTTCCTTTGGAATCTAAGTAAAAGCTCCTTGATTTTCTTTTTGTCTACTACATAGCCCCACACTTGACAAGCATAGGTTATTTTGGGAAGGACTGCTTCCTCATAGATTGTTCTTATCACATTACTCTTCAAGCCCCATTTAAATGCTGCAACTCTAGAGAATGTATTTATTATTCTTTCACTTTTTTTAAGACTTCCTTTATGTAGGGTTTCCAGGTGAGTTTATGGTCTAGAAGAACTCCAAGATATTTGAATGCCTTTTTATATTCTAATCTCTCTCCTAAGAAAGTAATTTCTGGTCGAGTAAATTTGATTTTATTAGTGATGAGCATTAGCTGTGTTTTCTTTGCGTTAAATTTTAGTTGTGTTACTCCAATCTGTAACTTTTTGGAGTGCAATCTGAACTTTTTTCTTGAGGGCATAAATAGTCTTATCAACCACAGCGATCAAACAATCATCCGCAAAACATGTTAAAGTCGCTTCTCTTGGCATATCTGTTTCGAAAATATCATCCACTAGTATGTTCCAGAAGCTGGGTCCACAGAAGATCCCTGTGGAACCCCTCTGGTTACTGTCTTAAGTCCTTTGGCACAATTGAAGTTTAACTCTACTTCTCTTTGCTTAAAGTAGCTTTTATTTAAGTTTAATAAATTGGTAGGTGTCAGTGAGAGGCTAATCTTAAAAAAACTGTACAAATTAGAGAATTAATCTTTAATACAATGAAATTGTTGATTCACACTTCTAATAATCTGTTTATGGGGATAAATCTTTAATTTTCTAATATGTATCTTGTGGAACAGCTAGAGTTTTCCTGATGGTGATGCTATAATCTAAAATCTTAAAAAGCAGAGTAAAATTTTACCCCATTCTTAAATGATTTTTACTGTATTTTCGATATAGTGTATATTTCTCTATAACCTTAGGCATAAAAAGATCATTATTTGTTTCAGTCTTTACAGATTTGAAAAAAAATTCTGTATAGCAAATAGGAGATGATATAATATTATAGGAGTTAAAATTCCAGTGGAATTTCAACCTCTTTAATCTTATCTCCATAATTAAAGGCTTCTGAGTTCAATAGTGAATACCCCATGTGGAAATTGAGGCCCCAAAATTGTTATTTAGAAGTTATGGGGCCCAAAAATTGGGACTTAGAATCATATTTATTTTCTGCAAAATTTTTATAGATAATTGGATATTTTAAATAATTCAGAATGTTAAGAAATGTTTGCAGACCTATCTTAAAAGAACTACACATTAGAGAATTAATTTTTAATATGAAAAAATTGTTGATTAGACATATTTTAGCATTATGAATTGAATACAATCAATTTAAATAAGCTACAACTTACCCTTACAAAGCTACATAATTTTTTCATTTATGACAATACATTCATTCTAAAGTTTGCCACTTTATTATTTGTATTATTTTGAATATAAAACATCCTATTATTATTTTACACTCATTCATTTTTTCACATTGAATAACTAATCAAACAGAGAACTATAAATCTTTTGTCATTCAGTTGAAAAAGTTAGCTATGAACAGTATGATTCAATGTGAAAAAATGAATGTGTGTGTATTGAAAAGTGCTGGATGCTAACTAGACAATACATTAATTATGACAATTCATGATATATAAGCCTGTAAACCAATGAAATGAAATAAATACTTTTTTTTAATTAGGAGATTTTCCGCTATGTGACGGCTTCTTGAGCAGTCTCAATTGCAGATTGAGGACTAGGTGTATTTAGCATTAGGAGATTTTCCGCTATGTGACGGATTCTTGAGCAGTCTCAACTGCAGATCTCCGCTGTACAATTATTCTGTGCCTTGGTAGCTCTACAGAGTAAAATAACAACAGAATACACTCAACCCTCGATTTATATGGTAGACTCAGCTGTACAATTACTGCTCTACAGAGTAAAATAACAACAGAATACACTCAACCCTTGATTTACATGGTAGATACGTTCCTGAAAAAATCGTGCAAACAAGATGCAGAATTCATTCAAAATAGAATGATATGTTCAATTAAACTGTAAACCATGTAAATCAATCTAAAGAAGATAATGGAAAGTCGCTCAGCTGTACAATTACTGTGTGCTGTGGTAGCTCTACAGAGTAAAATAACAACAGAATACACTCAACCCTCGATTTATATGGTAGATACGTTCCTGGAAAAATTGTGCAAACCAAAACCATGTAAATTAGTTTCCACTTTATTTTTTAAATAGCAAACTATATATGTTATTGAAATTAATACCGATTATGAGGTAGACAAGTAATGTTAGTAGGTTAATTAGATAAAAAATTATATTAGTAGCATCTTATCAGCTAAGGTTAGTAATTAACTATTGAAATAATTAAAGCACTTTTTAACAGTCCATAAAACTTTACTAACCAGAGGTTAACTTCAGAGTTAACCTTTGGTTAGTAAAGTTTTATGGACTGCTAAAAAGTGCTTTAGTTATTTCAATAGTTAATTAGAAATCTAAGAATAGCAGTTATTGTTAGTTTCAATGATTTAAGGTTAGTAATGTTATTATGATTAGTAAAGATTAGTTAAAAATATAAAAGTTTGAACGTTAAACAATAATAAACCGCGTGGAGATAATTTTAATAAAATGGAAAAGAGCGACATAAGTTTCCTTATGGAAAATTAGATCAGATTTAGAATAGGGCCAAGAAAGTCCAAGTTCCTTACAAATTAGTTCGAGGGACAGTCTCTGATGATCAAATTTAGTGCAATTAAATAAGATGTGATCGATATCTTTGGTTACCTGACAGGAGTTACATTGGTTAGTGTGACAGTGTCCAAGAGGATACGGGTAGCTTTTCATCGGAAAATGTCCTGAAAGAAACTGGGAGACTATTGGATCGATGATGATATGTTTGTTTGTCGCTTCTCTTGGCATATCTGTTTCGAAAATATCATCCACTAGTATGTTCCAGAAGCTGGGTCCACAGAAGATCCCTGTGGAACCCCTCTGGTTACTGTCTTAAGTCCTTTGGCACAATTGAAGTTTAACTCTACTTCTCTTTGCTTAAAGTAGCTTTTATTTAAGTTTAATAAATTGGTAGGTGTCAGTGAGAGGCTAATCTTAAAAAAACTGTACAAATTAGAGAATTAATCTTTAATACAATGAAATTGTTGATTCACACTTCTAATAATCTGTTTATGGGGATAAATCTTTAATTTTCTAATATGTATCTTGTGGAACAGCTAGAGTTTTCCTGATGGTGATGCTATAATCTAAAATCTTAAAAAGCAGAGTAAAATTTTACCCCATTCTTAAATGATTTTTACTGTATTTTCGATATAGTGTATATTTCTCTATAACCTTAGGCATAAAAAGATCATTATTTGTTTCAGTCTTTACAGATTTGAAAAAAAATTCTGTATAGCAAATAGGAGATGATATAATATTATAGGAGTTAAAATTCCAGTGGAATTTCAACCTCTTTAATCTTATCTCCATAATTAAAGGCTTCTGAGTTCAATAGTGAATACCCCATGTGGAAATTGAGGCCCCAAAATTGTTATTTAGAAGTTATGGGGCCCCAAAATTGGGACTTAGAATCATATTTATTTTCTGCAAAATTTTTATAGATAATTGGATATTTTAAATAATTCAGAATGTTAAGAAATGTTTGCAGACCTATCTTAAAAGAACTACACATTAGAGAATTAATTTTTAATATGAAAAAATTGTTGATTAGACATATTTTAGCATTATGAATTGAATACAATCAATTTAAATAAGCTGCAACTTACCCTTACAAAGCTACATAATTTTTTCATTTATGACAATACATTCATTCTAAAGTTTGCCACTTTATTATTTGTATTATTTTGAATATAAAACATCCTATTATTATTTTACACTCATTCATTTTTTCACATTGAATAACTAATCAAACAGAGAACTATAAATCTTTTGTCATTCAGTTGAAAAAGTTAGCTATGAACAGTATGATTCAATGTGAAAAAATGAATGTGTGTGTATTGAAAAGTGCTGGATGCTAACTAGACAATACATTAATTATGACAATTCATGATATATAAGCCTGTAAACCAATGAAATGAAATAAATACTTTTTTTTAATTAGGAGATTTTCCGCTATGTGACGGCTTCTTGAGCAGTCTCCAAGTTGATGGTGGAGAATTTCTCTGTCTCTATAGAAGTATATGAAGGTAGTGCCGACACCATTGTTATTGCAAGCTCCGTTCGTAATGATTGAGTGTGGACTGGAAAATTCCTTGCCTGAAAGATTGAACAGAAGGGTAGGAGCTAAACCTTTATATAAAGGCACCTTACGCTCAATGAGTGAAAGTAGCATAGAGTCCAAGGAATTTGGAAAACTAATCCCTCTGTTGATGCAAAAGCGATCGGTAGCATATTTGAGTTCAAGCTCAATAGGAAGGATGTCCACTAGCACACAAAGTGTCTCTGTGGAGGTGGTGCAGAATGCACCATGCAGTGAAGAAGGAATTGTTGCTGAATTGACTTCAGAATTTTAGAGAAATGACTCAGAGGAATTCTATTTCTCCAAGATTGGATGCCAAAAGCTAGGAAGGGAACTATTGCGCCTTTATAAATTTGGAGAAGACAAGGGCTGGAAAGGCCCCATATTTTCTTGGAGACTTTTGCTATTCAATGGAAAAGATTAATCGCTTTATCCTTAAGATAAAGAAGATTAGACATCCAGTTGAGCTTGTTATCCAAGAGAACTCCTAGGTACCGGAAGCTTTGGACAAAGTGGATAGATTTATTATACATTCTTATACAGAGTGGTCTCTTGTCAGTTTTGAATTTGGAAAATACAATCGCCTGAGATTTCTTGGGACTAAATTGAAGGCCACCGCAGACCAGCTATTAGCCAAAATGATGATATCTGTGTGCTTTCAGATTTGTAAGAATACTGCTTTTACTTATGGAATTGTTTTCCACCGCAGACCAGCTATTAGCCAAAATGATGATATCTGTGTGCTTTCAGATTTGTAAGAATACTGCTTTTACTTATGGAATATTCTGGTATTTGATTAAAATAAAACTTAAAAGCATATTTAAGCCAAGAATATTTTACTAGGAAAAGTCAAATCAATTTGGATAATATTTTCGACTTGGAACCCTATATATATTTTAAATGAAGAATACGGATCTCATCATACTGTTCATATTTAACTTTTTTGACTAATTGACAAAAAAGTTTTTATAGTTCTCTATTTGATTACTATTATTCAATGCAGAAAAATGAACGAATATGAAACAATTAATAAGATGTTTTGCATTCAAAACAATAAAAATTAATAAGTTGAAATTTTGTCAAGCTTTGCAATAGATACATCGTCATAAGTGAAAAAATTATGTAACTTCGTAAAGGTAAGTCGTAACTTATTTATATTGATTGCATTCGATTCAGAATGTTAAGATAAGTCTAAAATAATTTAAAATATCGATTATCTATAAAAGTTTTGCAAAAAATCATAAAAAACATTGATTGAGCCCTAACTTTGGGACCTCGCAACTCCAGAACAGGGCCTTGGCTCCAAATGAGACATTCAGTATTGAACTCAGGGACTTTTGATTAGGGGATAAGATAAAGGTTGGGTCGAAACTCCGCTGAGATTTTAACTTCTCCGTTACTGATACCGTAAATATGCAAAACATATAAAGATATCTGTATATAAAATAATTCAAAATTATTATGTAAACTTCCTTACTTAGCAGTGTTTTCAGTACCTTGCGTTCAAAAATACCCATCATTTTATACTGAAAACGTGATTTGATTTTACGATCAACAATTATGTTATCGACATGTCTACGATCATTACTTTATAAATTTTTACCTTTAGGAAATACTCCGATGTAAACCAAAGTGCCCCAGCCTGCTTCTGGCGGATGAAAACGTCCATCTAGTAACCGAACTCCCCTCATGGTTCCAGTTTCAGGATTTCGGTATTTCAGACCGCAAGTGCCTGGATATTGAGCAGATAATGTTGTTAATAACAATGTTCCGTCATCTTCGCACGGTAATTCTATCGGTTCGTCATTTTCTTCTTCTGCTACTTGAATAAAACTCATTGTCATTACGATTACTTAAAATTCCTATATGAAAAATTTAATTTCTTTCTCTTTCCCCAAAGTACGCCAAACGAAGCAAATTTTGTAGTTCTCAAAAAAGCCACTAGATGTGTACTAATCGAAACCGCCAAAAAATTTTATATTTTATCTAAAATTTAAAAATTTATCGATGTTTCAAAATTTAAAATACCCTGTAATGATTATTTTTTTAAAGAATTTTAAAATGTGGAATATTTAAAATATACTCGTAAATAACTTTATCAATTGACTTGTATTTCGTCTCTATTTTCTAATCACTACTGATCCTACTATAGATTGTCTTACAAATAAATATTTTCCTTTCATTGTAATTTTGTTAAAAATATTCGGCCCTTCATTTCCTTTTGAATTGTGCATTCGGCCCGCAAAGCAATTTGAGTTTGAGACCAGTGAGATAACGCATTCCATGCACTACTACTGGCTTACAATTCGGTCTCTCTAATCTAAATAAATCCTTATTGCTATTTTTCCAATGCATAAGTGCGCCGATTTCTAAACTTAAATAGTAGCGCTATTCAGGTCGGATTGGCCGCGTGGAAACGCTTTAGATTTCCACTCTGGAGGATTCGGGTTCGAGTCTCGCGTCCCAACCCTTGAAAATATTTATCATGAGGTCCGGGCCCGATCCGTCGATCCCCGTCCTCCACAATCCGCAGCGGTGGGCAGCCAGTGGAAGGTCTTGTTTCGCCTCGCCACTTAGTGTTCTTCCTGAATGGAAAGTGGCGTCACTGTTGACAAAAAAAAATAGTAGCACTACTATTTAGGTTTAGAAATCGGCACACTTATGCAAATACAGTATATTTATGTATATAACTTGTAAAATTTAATATTCTAACCGGAATATGATAAATGTTGTGTATGATAAAATTGTTTTTGGTCAACAGATGACGCCACTTTCCATTCTGGAAGAATACTAAGTGGCAGGGCGAAACAAGCCCTTCCACAAGCTGCCCATCCCTGCGAAGGGATCAACCGGATTGTGGAGGACGGGATCGACGGGGTGGACCCGGACCCCATGATAAATATTTTCAAGGGGTGGGACCCGAGACTGCAACCCGGGTCCTCCAGAATGGAAAGCCGAAGCATTTCCACACGGCCAATCTGGCCGACTCGCCTCATGTACTGCCGATTGGGATATTCAAGCAATAAGAAGAAGAAGAATCCGACAAAGGGCGTCTGTACACTCATAAAGGGCTGAAGCAAGTCGGGAAATCTTTGTTCTTGAGTATGGCTCCGTGCCGAACTATGATAGCGAAAGACTTGTCGCATCTGTGGTTCGAGTACTACTACCGAGTACTTAATCTGCATAATACTGCTCTGCTGCTTCAGTAATATTCCACAGGATACACACAAGTACATAGTATAGATGCCCTCTGTCGGATTCTTCTTCTTCTTATTGCTTGAATAGCCCAATCGATGGTACATGCAGCCGCATCTTTTTTGTGATATCTCACAATCCATAAGGGATATTAAAAAAACTTTCAAAACAAAAGTTTTGTTTTTTACAGTTCTATCCAATTGTAACAAAATCGGGCATATGTTTCCATTGGAGATTTCAAAGTTGACCCCTTGTACTTCTAGTTTCCATGGGCCCACAAAATTTTTATCATGCCCATTCGATTCTTTGGATATACCCCACAAAATTTTTATCATGCCCATTCGATTCTTCAGATATACTTTGTAGTAATCAAAAATTTTCGCCCTACAGGAGCCCTTCTCGGAAACGTGATGAGATACATCGCGTTTCAGAGAAAAAAGGGTGATACGGGTGGTAAGAAACACCTTGTATACTAAATAGAAACCGTATAGTATTATAAAATTTGATTTTTAATTTAATTTCATTCTAATTTTGATATATCTAAACAAATCTGGTACAGTTAAAAATCTTAGATGGAATATTTAATATAAAATTTCATATACTGTATTGTATTTTCTATATTTTCACGCTTTTTCATCATAAGTTAAGACAAAAATTATTCGATTGCTTCTTTAATGTATTAATTATTATTAATTAAAATTTTAAATGTGAATTTTGTTCGTTATATTCGAGAAATTTCTCGTTATAAACTATTATTATTATTTATAAGCGTAATTAAACGCATTATTGGTTATAAACATAATTCGATCAAAATTAGAGTTAGCATCATCCCGTTATAGCTGTGATTGTATTTTCTCATTAAGAATTATTTAAAGATGCAAGAAATAAAACATCGATACGTCTGCAAACACAATATAAAAATTGCCAGTGATTCAGAAACTCTAATCTGCAAGTGCACTGAAAATTAGCCACCAGTGTCAAAGTAGCCAGGAAAAAGTCCGCCAGTGATTACTCACTGATGGACTTTTCTTATTGTTTTGCACATATGTCATGAAATGAAATGATATCCACGAGTTGAAAACTCGAGAGATTCTCTAATATGGGCAAATCATCGGCCCGCTGGCCGGATCCGGCCCTCTACTTCTTTTGATCCGGTTCTGATCCATTTCAGCAAAGTTGGTCGGATTCATGGTGGGAGAAAACATGATGTGTTCTATTATAGTCTTTTCAACTAAAGAACTTTCAAGTCCGAATTCGGTGGCCGGATGACCGAGTGGTAACGCTGTCGGCGTGCCACAGTCCCGGACCAGACCCGGGATTCGCGTCCTGGGTCTGATCCCGGATTTTTTCGGGATACATGGCCCAGCCCGGTGATCCCCGTCCTTCACCATCCGGCACCCTCCAAGGGTGAGGGTGCAGCCCGTGGTTGGAACTGGCTCCGTCCCCTTAGTAATCTCCCTGATTGTCGGCCGGATTGGCCGCGTGGAAACGCTTCGGCTTTCCACTCTGAAGGATTCGGGTTCGAATCCCGGGTCCCACCCCTTGAAAATATTTATCATGGGGCGTGTTTGAGTCACGGGTCCCCCTTGAAAATATTTATCATGGGGTCCAATCACTGGGATTGGCCGCGTGGAAACGCTTCGGCTTTCCATTCTGGAGGACCCGGGGTACAGTCTCGGGTCCCACCCCTTGAAAATCAAATCATGGGGTCCGGGCGCCGGATAGGCCGCGTGGAAACGCTTCGGCTTTCCACTCTGGAGGACCCGGGTTCGTCTCGGGTCCCACCCCTTGAAAATATTTATCATGGGGAGATCGGAAGAGCGAAAACGCTTCGGCTTTCCATTCTGGAGGACCCGGGTTCGAATCTCGGGTGGCCGCGTGGAAACGCTTCGGCTTTCCACTCTGGAGGGCCCGGGTTCGAATCTCGGATCCCATATCCCCGATTTTGAAACTTTTCGGGGACCGGCCCGAAAAGTCGAACGAGGCCGCGTGGAAACGCTTCGGCTTTCCACTCTGGAGTACCCGGGTTCGAGTCTCGGGTCCCACCCCTTGAAAATATTTATCATGGGACCCGGGTTCGATCTCGGGTCCCACCCCTTGAAAATATTTATCATGGGGGCGGGTTCGAATCCCGGGTCCCACCCCTTGAAAATATTTATCATGGGGTTGGGTTCGAATCTCGGGTCCCACCCCTTGAAAATATTTATCATGGGGTCGGGTTCGAATCTCGGGTCCCACTCCTTGAAAATATTTATCATGGGGTCCAAGCCCGGCCCGTCGATTCCCGTCCTCCACAATCCGGCTGACCCCTCCGCGGTCCGGCCTGTCGATCCCCGTCCTCCACAATCCGGCTGACCCCTCCGCAGAAAAGCAACCTGTGGAAGGGCTTGTTTCGCCCCGCCACTTAGTACTCTTACTCGTCGATCCCCGTCCTCCACAATCCGGCTGACCCCTCCGCAGGGGTGGGAAACCTGTCGAAGGGCTTGTTTCGCCCCGCCACTTAGTACTCTTACTGAGTACCCCGTCCTCCACAATCCGGCTGACCCCTCCGCAGGGGTGGGCAGCCTATGAAATCTAAATCCATATAAAAGTCATAGGAATAGGTCCTTGTTTCGCCTCGCCTCTTACTGAGTAGTGCTTGTTTCGCCCCGCCACTTAGTATACTCCCTGAATGGAAAGTGGCGACTTGTTTCGCCCCATCACTCCCTGAATGGAAAGTGGCGTCATCTGTTAACAGAAAAAAAATCTCCCTAATTGAAAAGGGGGCGTAAAATATGCTAAAAAAGTCCGAATTCGATTAACGACGAATCTTTTCAGTTAGGGTTAGGGCTGCCAACCATCCTTTATTTTAAAGGAGAGTACTTTATTTGTAGTTCAAAGTCCTGCTTTTCTAAACGGGCAAATGTCCTTTATTTTACTTATTTGCAATAAATTAAATATGTATACTGTATAAAAAATCATTCTGATATGAAAATATAATATTGTAGATTTAAATATCTGTTTCATGCTTTAAAGTTAAGTGAATAATTTAAGGTTTAAAATTTTCCGCTTAATTTTGCTGTCATTCCACTCGCATTCATCATGCATTTAACACTCACAGATTTGTCGCCATCTGTGAGTATAAAACTGAATTTAGTTACCATGGTTAAACATTGAATCATCTCATCTAGAACTTTCTTTTAATACATTGCTTTTATTTACATATTTAAATTGAATTGTTTATTAAATAGAATAGTTTGTACAATGTTAAATTTGTTTGTTTTGTCAAATACTTTGTATTTTTTAAAAATAAAAAGCAAAAAGAATAATATTAAAATACAGTTTTGTTTTTTTTTATTTGTACCTAAATGTATATATCATCTCTAAAATAAAAAATTATAGTTTTTGGGAAGCAGTGTTCAATCGATGGGATGTCCTTTATTAGAGTTTTACGGAGTTGGCAACTCTAGTTAGGATTAACTATAATCGATACGATTCTTCTTCTTCTTCTGAGTAATATCATGGTAATATGGAGGTTTTAGCATAGTCGATACGATCAACGAGTTAGAATAACATAGAGTGCTAAACCGGTCTTTCTTTTCTTTTGTATGGTAAGCTTGGTGGCTAAATTTTGATTGCCCCTTTCCACTAGACGATGTGTTCCACGGTATCTATTCCGGTCGCCGTATCGGTATCTATGCTAAACCGGTAGCCGCGGTTGAAACAAACAGAATTTCGTGCCGCCATGACAGTTCAGGTGTATTGATGTTTTAACGACTGTTGTTTAAAATAAGACTATTGTAACGATTTGTATGTAATTAAATGAACATAAGTGATTTAGATAAAATTTCATTTACTTCAGTGTAAATGAATTTTATAGACAGATTATAAAAA
>AYEL01080995.1:0-25849 GCA_000484575.1 Olivierus martensii
TGCAAGTGGTGTGACGTCACAGTTTCAGATTCCATTAGAAGAAGAAAAGTCTATCCTAGATCCTACAGTTCATATAGACAATAAATGGGTGTGTGTGTGTCACTGTTCATTCGCCATCAAAAAGCAAAATCAAATCTCATCTGTATAATAATTGTTATATCTATAAGCTTCTAATCAGTGTTTACGAGTTCATTTTGTAGCAAATACAGTATAATAAATAAATACTATTTTCCATATTTTTAGGACATTTTAAATGAGTTTTATCTGCATTTTTAATATTTATTATGATTGTGGGAAGGAGCCGGAACAAATTAATCAGTTTTCAATTAAAGGACATTTTAAATGAGTTTTATCTACATTTTTAATATTTACTATGATGGTTGTTGGAAGGAGCTGGAATGAATTAATAAATTTTCAATTAAATCCTATGGGGACGGAACGAATTAATCAAGTTTCAATTAAATCCTATGGGGAATCGTGCTTTGGATAGTTTTATCTGCATTTTTAATATTTACTATGGTTGTGGGAAGAAGCCGAAGTTTTATCTGCATTTTTAATATTTACTATGGTTGTGGGAAAGAGCCGGACTAATCAATTTTCAATTAAATCCTATGAGGAATCATGCTTTGGATAACGATGGTTTTGGTTAACGCCTGTTCTGCTGGAACGGATTACAGTCGTTAACCAAGGTACCACTGTATATCATTCAAATATTGTTGTCGAGTAAGCAAATTATGTTGAAATATCAAAATTATTTGTATTAAACATATTCAAATAGAATAAAAAAAGAATGATTATTTAAAATTTAAACACAAACATTTTATTTTGAGAACAAATAAAAAAATTGGTTAAATTGCTAGTTTTGTAAAATAAAAAAATTTTTTTAAATGGCTTTGCAGTAAATATCATGAACATGTGATAAATAATTTGAGAGATATTGGCATATTAATGTTTTGAATGAACAATTGTTCTCTCTTAACAAAAAGCATGTAGCATTCTGAAACTTAATACGCATATATCTTAGGCGTGATATTTTAATGAAAGTATATATAGGTAGATAAACATACTGCCGGTTTTTAATAAAAAAAAAAGTGGCCTAAAAATTTATACAAAGTCAATTGTTTATGATTAAACAGTTTACCTAATTGAATGGGTTTTTTGTTTCCGTTTATTTAGGTATTATATAAATAATATAAAATCTCTTATTGTAATAATTTTAAGAATATAATTCTTATCAATGTTTTTTGTTTCCATTTATTTAGATATTATATAAATAATATAAAATCTCTTATTGTAATAATTTTAAGAATATAATTCTTATCCATATCAAAGAATGTCTGCATTTTTATACTGATTCTGAGAATCTTTTACATAAGTATGTTGAAACAAAAACTTATTAATGATCCATTTATATGTAGTAATAATTATATATGAGACTAGTATATTTTTCTAATTTTATGATCTGAATTTATGCCTTATGAGATAAATATGTAGAACTATGAAACTTATGTATTCTGTCAGGATTATATATGTTACAGGATAAACCTAAATTCAGGAAATACTAGAATTTTAGTCAAAACAAGAACATCCTAATGCGTGTTGGACGTTCTAGTATTTCCTAGGCTGAACTCGAAATGCCAAAGATTTCTTGTTCAAAGTCTGGAATTTCTAGTTTTTCCTAGTGAAAACCTGAAGTGGCAAACAGATAAAACAAAAGACTTACGCGTGTTGGACGTTCTAGTATTTCCTAGGCTGAACTCGAAATGCCAAACATTTCTTGTTCAAAGTCCGGAATTTCTAGTTTTTCCTAGTGAAAACCTGAAGTGGCAAACAGATAAAACAAAAGACTTCATTTCTCATGTATTCTCGCTCAGAATTCAATATTTGCCAACAGAAATTCTTTCTTTAGAGAATATCCGCCAGGATAAAATCATTGAGGAAGGATGCAACCTGCGCCAGTGGAAGTACACAGAGCTAAACCTGCTTGAATGCCCAAAGCATTCTGCATCTAAATTATGCTTGTGCAAAAAAATAATATTTTGTGTAATGCTAAATGCCACAAAAGCCTACTTTGCAAAAATAAATAAGAGATTAAAAGTTGAAAAACACAACTAGATATCTGTTATTTATTTTTGCAAAGTAGGCTTTTGTGGCATTTAGCATTACACAAAATATTATTTTTTTGTACAAGCATAATTTAGATGCAGAATGCTTCGTGCATTGAAAGCGGGTTTAGCCCTGTGTTCTTCCACTAGCACAGGTTGCATCCTTCCTCAATGAGATTTGTTTATCCTGGCAGATATTCTCTAAAGAAAGATATTTCTGCAGACAAATATTGAACTCTGAGTGGAAATATGTGAGAAATGAAGTCTTTTGTTTTATCTGTTTGCTACTTCAGGTTTTGACTAGGAAAAACTAGAAATTCCGGACTTTGAACAAGAAATGTTCGGCAGTTCAAGTTTGGCCTAGGAAATATTAGAACGTCTGTCAAGCATTAGGACATTCTCGTTTTGACTAAGAAATTCTAGTATTTCCTAAATTCGGGTTTGTCCTGTAACATGTACATAAGACTGAAAAAAACTATTTTGCCAATTGATACTTATCAACATACATTAGTTGTATAAAGACATAATTTTATAAATCTTTTTTTGATATTGACTTTTATATTTCCAATTGTGCTGAATTGTATAGGAGATAAAAAAAAAACATTAAATAAAAATCCTTATTTTTCTTTGATGCAATAATCAAAAACTTGATGATAAATCATAATTGAACTTGATGCCATCATAGCCTAAATTTAAAATAATAAATTAATTATTAACCCAATAGATGGTGGCACTGTAATGTAATTTATAAATAAAATTGTTAATTTGGAAGATTTTCCTTGTAACTTATATTAGAATTAATTTGGCTAGATTAGGAATATTTAAACTTGATAATGTTTGCAATTTGCTATTTTGAACATAACATGAAAACTGTTAATTATAAAATTACAATTCCAGAATTTACTACGGTAGTCAGTATCTAGCTGATATATTGGTCTGCTTATTAGTGCTGTAAAATAGTTAATATAATTCTATAAACTTTTTAATACGAGAAACGTTTTCGGCTTTTTTATGCCATCCTCAGCTCTTACAATGCATTTAAATTGCAGAACAAATTACATTAGAACAAAAACGAAACTGTATAATTTTATAAAAAAGAATGGGAAAAATCGAATATTTGATTTTTCCCGTTCTTTTTTATAAAATTATACAGTTTCGTTTTTGTTCTAATGTAATTTGTTAAATATTCGATTTTTCCCATTCATTTTTATAAAATTATACAGTTTCGTTTTTGTTCTAATGTAATTTGTTCAGCAATTTAAATGCATTGTAAGAGCTGAGGATGGCATAAAAAAGCCGAAAACGTTTCTCATATTGAAAAGTTTATAGAATTATATTGATCTGCTTATTAGTGCTGTTAAATAGTTAATTATAAATTGTACAGTTTCACATTAAACATCAGATATGTTTATAAATTTAATAAATAATAACCATATGTTCTAGTTATATGAATTTTTTTTGTCAAAAGAAATAAACATAGGTAGTAGTGAATATTTATAACATTTATATGTAACAGTGTGAATATATATAAATTCTTAGGATGTTGTGGAACAAATGCAAATATTAGATTCATTTGAAGATAAAATGATAGAAAAGGGAATTTTTCAACCACCCGAAGATTCCAAGCTGTAAGTTAAATTTTATTTTAACATATTTATGGTAAAAAGTTTTAAATTCATTTGCATTTTTAGAATTGTAGAAGATACAGAATGGATAAAGAAAGAGGAGTTTGAAAAAATGATCATTGAAGAAATTGACGATAATAAGGTAATAATAGTGTATTCATAATAAATTTCTCAATCTCCTGCCATATAAAAATTAGCAAACTGTAATCATCTGTTTAATATGAATGTGAGAAAAAACTGTATTCACTTACATGCTAAAAGATAATTCAATGTTTAAATATCAACCTCTGATTAGGATAATATAAATAACTCAAAAACTGCTTGATATCAAATTACGTAAAGTTCAATATCATCAAAGCACAAATAGCAGTCAAGGAAAAAAACAACTTTTTGTGCTTTGATGATATTGAACTTTACATAATATAAATAACATTAACTCTTAGATGATATTGTGTTTTTACCATAAAATAATCTTATTATTATTATTATTTCAGTTTGCTAGCTTTATTGAAGCTTTAAATAGATTGACGGAACATCTTATCATCTAAGAGTTAATGTTATTTATATTATGTGTTTTTACCATAAAATAATAATAATATTATTATTATTTCAGTTTGCTAGCTTTATTGAAGCTTTAAATAGATTGACGGAACATCCATATTCTTTTCGTGCCAAAGATTTCATAATGAAATTCCGAAAGCTGAAAAAAGTGATATCCGCAGTGTTGCAGGTTCCTCCGGTGAGGAAAGACAGATTATTAGATAAGGCAGATAAACTGTTTTGAATTATTCTTAATTTGAATTTACAAATTCCAGATTCAATACATGGAAAATGGGCAACCTTATGTAACGGCAGAAGGTCAAAAATCAATTTTTCTTCTTTTTTTTTAATTTAATCTTCAAGAATTAAAATTCAATCGACTTTGTAGGATTCCGCAAGAAGAGTGTGGCTCAAGTGACTGTTTTTCTTAATGGGACAGGAAAATTGTTGATTAATGGTACTGATATACAATATTTTAAGGCCATACAACATAGGTAATAATACTTTTAACTCCTTAATCAAATCAATTTTTATATAAAAATGTATCAAAATTGTTTAAGATATAAAAATTGCAATTTGTATGGCATATTTGAAAAAAATTTTTAAATTTATTCTCTCTCTCTGGACAACCATTTGCTCTTTGTTTACATAAGTAAAATATCTCATGCTTAATATATGCAAATAACTTTATGGATCGACTGCTTAAGGAGTTAAAATAATTTGTTTCTTTTCTATAGAGAGCAACTGTTGTTTCCACTACAATTTACAGATTTTTTGGAAAAAGTAGATATTGAAACAACAGTAACTGGAGGAGGAGAAACTGGACAAGCAGGTGCTATCAGACACGGGTTATCCTTAGCACTCAGTAGCTTTGTGGATGCAGAAACAAGAGAAAAAATGAGATTAGCAGGTCTTCTGACTAGAGACAGAAGAACAAGGGAAAGGAAAAAACCTGGACAGAAAGGTGCTCGTGCAAAATATACCTGGTAAGTAATGATCATATAACATCTTAAATGTAAAGTATATAGTGATATAAATTAATTCAATTTCTTTACTTACAGGAAAAAGAGATAAATTTAACTTGTGGATTGTTTACTTCATTGTCAGTTTTACATCACAAAATAAATTATGAAAGCTTAATGTAGATTAAAAAGAACACAATAAACTAATTACAAACAACTTTAATGTGAAAGTTAAAAATACAGATTTCACATCTTTAAAACAATAGTTCTGAATCTGGTGAGTGTATCACCTATTAATTTTATATACAGAAGCTCTAAGCGGTATATCAAGGCACTATTTTATGCAATTCTGGTTTATGACTTCTATTCTCCGTGATGAACCCGTGACAAAAATTTATCGACATCCATACCCTGAAGCAGTTTGTCCTAGAAGAAAGAACACTTCTATGAATCAAATCTGTAGCTAAAAATATTGATATACGATAATTCTGAGTGTTAATTTGTTAGAAAAGAAAATTTCTAATATCAAAAAATTCTCAAAGCATATCTTGATAACAGCATCAGAAGTCAGTATTGAGTCTATGGGAGAGCTGAAGTTCATTTTATATCACTGTGCCGATTATATAATCCACTAAATTATTTGCAATGCTACAGTAAATTGCTGTAAAATAATGACAATTTTTATAAACTATAAGTTTTAAATAAATTTACGACATTAATATGATTTTGACATATAGTAAACTATCTGTGCGTCTATAATATATATGATGATCAGATGTGCAATGATGTTTTGTACATTCTAATTGATTGTATAACTGTGTTTTAAATTGACAGAGAGTTGTAATTTTAAGTTGTTTTCGAAAGGCTGCATAATTAGCCATCAAATGAAGCAAATTGCATTGACAGCTTATTCGAAACTGAAAATGAAAACCCAGAGGCACAATTACATAAAAATAAACATTGTTCTTATTGACACTGTTATCTTTTATATCGAAATCTACTGTTCCATGCACATTAATACACCATTCCCATAGAGTCAATACTGACTACTGTTGCTGTCGTCAAGTATAGTAAATTAGCATTTAAAATAAAACTACTTACCTGTGACTTCTTTTGCTTTGGCTTCTATTGGAAAAAAAAACTTGAGTCAGTATGAATATCAAATGTAAATTTTTACACGTGGAAAGAAAATAAAGGTTTTAAAAAGGAGAAACCAACAGAAGAATAAATAAATACCTTAGTTGGTTTTTGAAAGATTCTAATCCAAGAAGTACAGAAATTAAAATAAAGAAAAACATCAATAAAAATCCAACCAAAAAAAAATTCAACTTAAAAAAGATAATTTAAACGTTACCAGAGGTTTTTTAGGAAGTATTGCTCGAAAGTTCTGCTTGATTAAATTCAGTTCCGTCTGCTGAATCTGCTTGCTTTGAGTTTGCTTCTTGGCATTACGACCACTGCTGGCTAGAGAGACTAAAGTTTCTGCTATTTCGCTATCATTTGTTAGATTTACATTTTCCGAACTGTCTACCACCGAGACGATATCTGCATTTTGATTAGCTGTTGAATAAGTTACAATAGCAGGAATAGTTATTTCATTACTATATGGCACTGTCACAACAGTTTCATTTAAAATTTCTGGGTTTTGAAGGTAAATGATGAGTTCACCAGTTTCGTTCAGATACCCCAAGTGAATTTCTTTATCTTCTGATGCTTGAATTTCATTTGTTGTAATTATTTCAGATGGAAGATTTACCTGTGCAACCAAATTGTTAGATTTGCTATTATTGACATATCCAGTCATACTATTGGCAGCATTAGCTTCTGGACCGAAATCCAAAACTCTCACATGAGCCTTTGAAGTACGATTCGAACGTCCTGCCAATGCTTGGGCTGATGTCACTAAAGATTTCAACTGTGGACTAGTTTTGTCCATCTGTTCTAATTTATTATTTGCATTTATTGTTGGAGAGAGTAACCTAGCATTTTCTGCAGGTAATTTGTTTTGTGAGGGATTGGATGGCAAGCTATTGCAATTCTTCATAGTTTTCAATTGATTTATTGATGTATTCTCACTTATTTTCTGCAGTTTTGATTTTATGCACCTCTGACGTTTTGGCCGTTTTCCATTTGGCGTTCTTTCCTTTCTATGCTGGAGAATGTAGTTGGAATTTGTGCCTACAAAAAATATAAATATATATTAAAATTTATCAAAGATACTCTTACGTATAGTTGTTGTTTAACAATTATCCTAATGTATTATCTAATAATTAATGGGATTTGAAAGTTTTTAATGGAGGAGGAAAAAAACTATTTCATAATTTTTTACTAATTTCATAGAAAGAACACTAACAACATGCCAATTACTTCTGTAGCTATTAATTTAATTTTTAAGAAATTCTAAAATAAATTCAATGCCGAATGAGAAAAAATTAATGATCAAAAGATTAATAGAAAAAATAAAGAACATTTTATAGCAAACACAAGCACATCCACATCTAATATAGAAATAGGAAATCAAAATAATCTGAGACAAAATTAAAATATGTAAAGAAAATTTCTTATACTATGCAATTTGAACAAAGAGCTATCAATCTCAAAATCATCTTCATCAATATCAAATTTCATCATCTGTTTTTGCTATATACAGTATATATAAAATGATAAAATTTTTGCACTCATAACAAATAGATGATGTATATCATATAAGAGCTTGAAATGCCTGTCGAGAAAAATTCTGTAGTAGTAAAGGTTGGTTCCCACTAGTGCAGAACTGTGGCAGAAAATAGACATGTGACAAAAGAGTGTGTTTTGACGTCATACTGCTACCGTCCAGAGTCTAGATGTATTTGACTTTACCACAACGGTCATGACCATTCTGATTTCCGTGGCAGATAGTGGGAACCAACCTTAATTCTGCTGCAAACAAATTTGGAGATATGCTTGTTGAAAATTCTTAACCATTAACAACAAAGTATAAATTCAACTTTTTCCTTGCAATGTATTTTTCAAATAAAAAATTTTAAACTTTTGACAAAAAAAAAAAAAAAAAATTTAATCTGCTATCTCTATCACAGTCATGAAAAAAAAAAAAAAAAAACATAATTTAATCTGCTATCTCTATCACGGTCATGAAAGATCATTGAGACTTAGTAATTAAACTTCAGTTACCGAATTTGGATTATAATTAGTTTCCTATACGAATTTATTTTTGATTAAATGAAGAGTTTTCTTATCAAGCAATGAATCTCTGTGTATTTCTATATATTTTATAAATATTTTTAAATTAACACAATTAATTAAAACTTAAATCATGTCCTATTTCAGATTACTATGAAATTTTTTACACAATATTGCTATGTGATCTATTTATCTGTTGTCTAAAAAGAATGGCAATAGATTAGAGAAAATTGATATCTGACAGTAGTGAGATGATCACACAGTTGAGACCATTCAAAATGTAAACAAAACAATATTGTGTTATTAGATTCTAATTTAAAATGATGAACTACATTATTCATAACTTAAATAGATTATTTTTTATTACAGATATAAATAACATATTTTCACCAACTGCACAGCTAAGAATACAATTTTATATAAAAAAAAATAATAATAATTATAAACTTTGCTATAGTTTTAATAAGAATAAACAAATGATAAAAGAATTTACTCCATTTACTTTGATTTTTTATTTATGTCACAGTGCTTCATGTTGCTTTCTTGTTTTAGTACTGTAAGATCCCAACTTATGCAGTACACAAAAATTTTTTGGATGAATTAAGTTGAAAACTATCTAAATCCAATAATGCTTAAATCTTTACTATAAATAAAAAAACCAACAAACAAAAACACAAAATGAATTGTTTGGACACTTCTATACATTCTAAAAACTTGAAATTTTGCATGGAGATAGGACTAATCTCAGATCTTTCAGAAAATTATAAAACTTGTGAAATTCTGATATCCTCAATAATATTAATTGAATTTACGTATGTTTTTTATTGTCTCTTACACACTTGCTGATACAGGTTCTAACTTTAAAAAAAAATATTTGAAAAATGGTTAGTGATAAAAACTTATTTCTTGTGGCATATTTGTGTGATGGGATAAAATTTAAGTCGTGTTTTATTTTTGTGTAATACTAAAAATCTTATTGATGCTTTTTGGTACTACATAAAAATAATATATAACTTAAATTTTAACCTATACAATATACTGTAAGTTATATATTATTTTTATGTAGTACCAAAAGGCATCAATAGGGTTTTTAGTATTACACAAAAATAAAACACGACTTAAATTTTATCCCATTATACAAATATGCCATAAGAAATAAATTTTTATCACTAACCATTTTTCAGATATTCCTTTTTAAAGATGAGGTGTCTTTTTCAGGATACCCTATATGTGTAATTACTCTAGAACCTTGTGCAAAACGTAAACCATATATCGTTAATACATGGGCCGGATACTGAGTTTTATATATATATATTAATTAAATATTTTGTGTACTTGTAGTGAAGCATAGGCATTCATAACAAATGTAGATGATGACATTATACACTACGGTCACAGGAATGATTCGCAGGAATTCTGCAAGTGAACGGCAAAACAAAACAAGAAAATGAGACCTTCTCAAAAGAGAAAAATAGAACTAATTGGCAATAGATTGAGCCTCATTCAATCATAGAAAAATGAAGCAATTGAGGAAGAATCACTTCTCATTCAAGATCAGATAAGAAACTTTACAAAGAGAAAATGAATCTAGAGGAGAAACGTTTTACTATGCCTTAGGCAGAAAGTCAAAATATTAGTATAAAATTACTTCATAGTTACATCTAAACTTTTACAATATAAAGCAGAATGGGCAACACTGAGCATGATTTTGCTAATTCAATAAATAAAAATATCAAGAATTAATAAATAGAACAGCTAAATGAAATTTATGAACATATTTTATATATAGGTAAGAAAATTTAAGACCACAAGTGATATTTTGGCAAAAAAAATAAATTATTTAATAATTTTTTATAGAAATACTCTACAAATAAAAAGTTTGCTTTTAAATAGTATTTTTACAAAAAGTAATAAATGTTCATATTTATGTTCAATATTTTTATATAGTCATTCCATTTATCAACATACTTATTCATTAAATAAAATAAAATTTTTAATTTTATTAAATTATAAAATTTATTTGCATAATTTTGAATATGCATGGAAATTTCTGGAACAAATTTACTGCATAAATAGGATTCTAATGCATACATATAAAAATTCATTATATGAAATAAATTAAAAAATTTTTTATTTAAACCAGAAATATGCATATCATTGAAAAAGATAGGTAAAGCTTTTAACCATAATAATTTAATTTATAATCACTTTTTACAGAAAAAAATTCTATCAAATTATTATTGTAGTTTTAAAGGTAATTATTTTATAATGAATCTTACAGAAACTTAATCTTTGTATAACTAGAATGAAAAGGAAGAAACATTTAAAATCTGAATCCTCTTGAGATAATTTACAAAATATGCTTAAAATCTTTATAAATGATTAAATTTTTTTATATATGAATTTATGATTTGTATGTACAAAAATTCAATAGCCATCACTAAAAGATAAAAAGTAACTGAAATTTTCAGTTTTTTTGAGAAAGTTTTACCAAATATGTAAACAGACACACGTAGATCTGTTGCATTCAACACATCAAACACATTTTGAACATTTTGTAGCTTGAACAAAATGTAAGTAAAAGTATTTAATCTGACAGGATATTTTTACTTCAGCAGACAAAAAATGAAAATGACTTACAGAAATTTATTTTCTATTTTTTTTATCTAAAAAATCATATATTGAATTCAAGATTCCCAAATATAGTGAACTGGAGAAAAACAGCTAAGAGAGGGAATGTGAGATAATCAGACAGAAATTAATACAATGCTGTTGGTTTATAGCAATTTTTAAGTCAAATTGTTGCAAGTTGGAAATTTCTATTATTATTATTTTTAGCATAATTTTTTTATTGATATTTTTATCTTCTTGTAAGTCCAAAGAAAGTGTTTCTTCCCCTGGCGGATAAAGTTTTTTTAGAATAATAATTATTTTTTGAACTACAGCTACAGTGCCACCATCTATTGAATTAATGATTAAATAATTTTTTTTTTTATAATTACGTACTAGGGTAGCGCCATCTAGTAATTAATGATTAAACTATAATTTTATAAATTTATTTTCCTGAAATAAAATTTTCGCACCGCACCGGAATCTTTATCCGCCAGGGGAAGTTTGGCTTGTTCATTATTAATTTGTAAAATGGTTTATCCCCTGTACGTTAGTTGTTTATAATTGAAAGTGTTTCTGTTATATGGCAATTTTCAACCAACATAAATATTTCATATTGAAAACAAAAACTATAATATATATACATGCGAATATAAAATGAGTACTGTACGTAAAAGAATTGTCTTTTTTGGATTTTTAGGGTGTTTGTCAAACGATTAGATTTAAGTTGAAAACTATCTAAGTCCAATAATGCTTAAATCTATACTATAAATAGCAAAACTAACAAGTCTCTTACACTCTGGCTGACACAAGTTCTAACTTTAAAAAGAAATATTTGAAAAATGGTTAGTGATAAAAATTTACTTCTTACAGTAAATACAACTAAAACACATTTTGCAATAAACACTATACAATATGTTTATTTTACACAAGATTGGACATCAGATTTGTGCTTCTTGTGATTTCATATGCTGATAAGCTTTTGACATCCATTAGTTTGGGCAAAAATTTCTTTGAGTATTGTCTTAAATATCTGTTTTTTAATTTACTCGTGAATATTTCTGCTGAGATTTGGAAGCAATGAAAAATTTTATATTTTTAAAATACCATATTTTCTTAACTTTTGAAATTTCAGATTTGGTTTATGCATTGGATTTTAGATGTTAAATTAAAGGGGTTGACTTATACACAACACTATATGGACTATATTATCAATAGAATTAGTTGTATTTTGTTATATAGTTTATTATTAAATTTTATTCTTTTGCACTAACAGAGAAAACACAATAAATAAAATCTTACTGGGCAAAGCAGATGATCCATCAGTTAATTTTGGTCGAATTGGCTGAACTCTTTCTGGAGTTCTTTTTTGTTCAAATGAGAGAAGAGTTTGCATTCCAAACAGATGACCTGCATTAATCAGAATATTATAATTTGTTAAAATAATTATGTAATAAATATATTACTTATTACATACAGATATTCCCCAATTTAAGCATACCTAATATCTGTTAATCTGAATTTATAAAAAAATTTTATTCTTTTTCAAGTATAGAGCATAAAGATTTATCGAATTTATAAATTTATTAGCCCGAAAATATTAGCTTACAATATTTAAAAGTTCTTGTTACTTGATTTATTTATGCTTTGTGTATTATTTGCTAATTATCATATGATATCATTCTATGCAGCATTGTCTTCGTTTACAGTCAGAGAACAATATAATGCCATAATGTGGTATATGTGCAATCACAACAGGTCATTAACTCTAGTTTTTTGAAACAGAATTTTTGTTAAATTATTTTTCTGATTTATGAAAAATTCAAGCTACATAAAAATCTTTGGCCCAATTAATTGCACTAATCGAGGAATATCTGTAATTATATAATTTTAACTTACTTGGAGAAACTGTTAGAAACTGGAAATCTGGCACATTAATCTTAATGGGTGTCATCGCAGTTGGCTGTACAACAAAATTATTTGCAAGAGTTACATTGGCAGAACTAGGTCCATTTGTTACCGTTTGTACATTTGTATCAACCACTGTTGATAGTGTTGTGCTTGGATTAATTTCAGGTTGTATATTTGGCAATTCAGTATTTATAACTAGAGAAGACGTTTGCAGTGTATTACTAGATACACTAGTTACAGGTCCATCACTATTGCAATTCTGACTACTGTTATTCACTCTATCAAGACATTCTTTGTTAATATTTTGGAATGGCTGTGCAATATTAGAGGTATTGCTCTCTTTTAAACTTTCATTTGCATTATTCAAAATCACAGAGGAACTAAATTGATCACTTTTCTCTGGAAGTTCTGTGTTCTCTGGTTCTTCTACAGATTCTAAAACATCAGTGGCTTGATTATCATTCTCAAAACTATCCCTACTTGAGTCAACTTTTTCTACAAAACAACAAAGAAGATACATAAATATAATTTAAATTACATGATGAGATATTATTAATATTCACATACCACATAGAAATGTTAAAACTTCTTCAAATACTGGATCAGATTCTGTTCTATTTAATATATCTTTAATCAATGCTTCGGGAACATGACTTTCCTATAATGTTAATAAATATTGTTTAATAATTCTGATAATAAGTCAAATGGTAGTCCATTAGTAGCACTAAATGGCAATAATTAAAAAAAATCTTTATTTAGTATCAGCTCTTATTGAACAGAAATCATCAACTCAAGTAAAATACCTATATTCTTAAGCTACATTTAGATGATGCCTCTGCATGCAATGTTATATGCAGAATGATGCATGCCTCAATGCACAACAGCCGCACGAGGCATGCAGCTTGCCCCTTCATGTTCACACATAAAGAATATATTGCAGAAAATGCCAACAAAAAAAGAGTTATCATTTCAAATGACAGAAGGAAAAAAAGAAACAAGAAAATGTTTTGACTCGCAAATATTTTGATTGAAGCACTAATAACATCAATATTTTGAACTAAGTCAGGATAGATAGTTCCAGTCTTTTCAAAAAATTTATTAGAATGACTTGACGACAATAAGTTTAACTTCTTCAATAAATTAAAGTGTTTTCTTCACACCCCAATCCATAAAGCAAAGAAAAATTTGCAAAAAAAGTTTAAAAATAATCAAAACAACAAGACGTTGCAAGACTAGTTGCACATGTAACCCAACTAGGATGGGGAACACATTCATCTTCTTACACCTAGTATTGCAACAGATTTTGAGGCATGTGACTTTGCATGCCTAATTGCATGCATCTTGTTGCATGAAAAGTAGCACTGTCTAAATGTAGCTTTAAGGAGCTTATTATTATCTATTAAAATCCAAAAACATTTTTTGTTATAGAATAAAAGATTCTAAGATTATTGTTGTTAATTACTATATATATGGATTAAGCAATTTTACAAGAATTTAAAAAAGAAACTGCACCTGAGATGATAAAGATACATCACTGTCTGTCATCAATTTTGCTGTATCTAATTGTTGACTATGATCATTGCTCACAACTTTGTTTATATTTTCGGCTATTTTTTCAAATAAAGGTCGAAAATTGATTAATTCTTCCATTAAGATCTGAAAATATAAAAATTTATTAGTTTTTTTTTTTTCTATATTTAAGCAGAATTATTTGTAAGATAACTACATTTTAAAATTATCCCATTAACATTCCAATAAAGACATTAATGATAACCAAATAAAATTTTTAAATGAATCAGTTTAAAAATAAAATGAATAGAAATATTAATTACAGATAGTCTTTGACTTACAATGACTCATCTTACGAAGACCAAAAATTATTCTTAAAATTCTACAATTATAATTCAATTTTGCCACTTGCATATATCAAATTGCTTTTGTATACAAAACAGTGTTACCATTAGTAGCAAGCAAAGCCTTATTACTGTATCTCATCATAGCTCTGTCAAGTACAGTAAGAGAAATAATACTACTGATGAAAATTCCAAAATAAAAAAGAAGGTGAGGAAAACTTTAACTGTTTTAAGTTAAATAGAAAAATGAAAATATTAAAACAGAAATCAAACAAATCAAGAATTAAAAAAGTCCATCATAATCGACTTACAATAGAGATGTTAGAACTAAACCCCACTGTAAGTCGAGGATTACCTGTATATTAAAAATTTTAATTTAAGCAACTGTTATTATAGATTCGATGTTATGTTTCAATCTTTTATAAGGGCAAGAAATGCAATCATGCTTCTTGGAGAAAAACAATTAATTTTGCTAAAAACTATGAAAGATACTAAATGTAAATTATATAATCAATATATGAAAGCTAGTTGTATTTAATGGCATCTATTTCAATAAGAAGAAAAATATTAAACAAGAAGATTTTCTACAGCAATGATGTGCACACCAGAGATTGTGAAATAAATTCTTGAGATTGTAAAAAGTTTAATTAAAAAATTACAAGTAATCCTTGATTTATGACAATGTAATCAGTTTCTATGATTGATCAATGTAATTCACAAGTGTATGTAACTATGAGCAAAGGTTTAATGTACTGGCAACATCCATTTTGTATCTGGTTTCTTTAGATTTTGTCCTTAAGTTTACTAGGATACTGTATTGTGCCATAATAAATATTAGTACAGGTATCCCTCAATTTACAAAGGTTACTGAGGTATAAAAAATGTTTATTAAATAAAAATATGTAAATTGGAAAAATATTTCCCATTAATTCCAATGTAAAATTTTTAATTGGTTCTCAAATACTAAACGTTTGAGAACCAATTAAAAATTTTACATTGCCACTCAACTTTGAATTTCAGAGTCGCTAAGTGCTAAGTGATCATCAAATTTAAGTCTAATAAGGCAATAAACTTTTTTATTTTAAAAATAATCATTATAGATTTATTTATTAGTTAAAAATTTTCATTAAATGTGGTCTGAAATTTATATAATTTTCAAAATTCTTCATTATACTAAACTACTAGAAAAAATAAATCCAATTTTCTGAAAATTGGATTATTGATGTTTTCAATTCTATTTATTAAAATTCATTATTTATAAATTTTATTATGGCAATTATTTCAATAAAAGTGACAGACATAAAATAATTTATTTATTTAAATTGTTAAATTAGACCAATAAATAAAATTTTACTATCATTTCTCAAAAATTTATATATGGATAAAAAAATATATGAGAGATTTATAAATCTGGAATGGTGTGTAATTATTGTTTTATAAAGTTAAATAGTGTTATATAGTTGTAAACAATTGAAAAATGCTGTAAGTACATTATGGATACTTATCTAATCAGAGCAGGGCAAGTGCTAGATTTGATAATGAATCCTCTAGTTAAAGTGAAAGTGAATTTTTTCTTAAAAACAATAACATATAGAGTAAATTTGATATACACGATACAATTATTGTAAAAATAAGCACAAAAAGCATTGATTTAAACAAATTACAATGGATAACTGATTGATCATCAAATAGTTTTCTCAGAAAAGCAAAATTTTTTCTTTGCAAAATGAAAAAGTGGCATAGATTTGCTCTTCATTAAGTTGAAAATTTGTAAACCAAGGGATATCTGCAGTGAGCAATTTATATATATAATACATTTTCAACTTACAAACACATCAAGTTATTTCATTAGAGTTTGTAATGAACCCCAGTAAAAATCAAGGATTACCTGTAAGCTGAAGAAATTAAAAATTCTAGAAATTCAAAAGAACAAATATTTAATAACTTGTGTAATTTGAAGAGTTCTTAACAGCTTCAATAAAAATCAGTCAAAACTGATTTTGGATATAAATAATATTTAAACACTTTTAAATGGATTATTATATTTTTTTTTTATAAATAATAAAATATAACCATTGTTTTACTGATTTAACTTTAAGAGACAATTTTCTCTGCTCAGCGTACCTCTTATGAATAATCCATGTTTTGGATGCTTCACTGTAAGATGTTCTTATGGGTTCTCTTTTTTCTGGAGGCACTTTTGACATTAACTGTTCAACAGTAGGAGCCATATTCTTCGGTTTCACATAAGAATTAACATTGCAAGTAGGGCCTAAGTATAACAGTTCTTCTACAATTTCTTTGTCTTATCCTCCCTTGTACATACTATATGTACAAGGGAGGATAAGACAAAGAAATTGGTAATTTTGCCATCCAGCCAATATGATGAACTAATTATGGAGTATATCTCTTCATCTAATGCTCAACTTCTCGATGTGGATCCTACCATCACTCTTCAGAATAAAGTACTGAGTATAATGCGTAAACTCTGAAAAATTCAGTCTTAATATCTCTGGAAGTCAATATAGAGTTGATATTTACTTCTCTTAAATATTCCTGCATTAACATGATGAAAGAATCTTCCTTCTTCCAGATCTGGGAAGAGTTTTAATGATACCATAAGTCCTGTATTTTTTTATAATTGACATCATGGTTGAAACTGGAATTATCATCTTATGGAGATCTTGTAGCCATTTTCAGCTTTATAAAGATTGACAATTTTGTTCCTGAAATATTCACTGAGCTATAAACTTTGACTATTATTATGAACTAAATACAGAAGAAATACAGCTATTTTTATACCATTTTTGTTAATTCTAAAATCTTTCAGATAATTTAGTATGCTGGTTATACGAAAATATGCAAATTTTTTGCACTCTGTGGATAATACCATTTTTAATTGAAAGAGTGTGAATACTTTTAAATTTGTGAATTATTTTTTGTTTAGTGATATTTTCTGCAAATTAAAATGAATTATTTTGAAATAATGCTTTATTTATTTTCAACTTTGAGGAGAAAACTTTGGTATAGAATAAATTTTTGTTAAGTCATTTGTTTTTCAATTTATTCAAAAACTACAAATGTTCTATAGAGTGACTTTTGAGGGCAGCTGTATGTTATTTTAATTCATTTTTATAAATTTGATTCATATATGAAAATTCATTTTTAAAATAAAATGAGAATTCTTGATAAATAATCATTTGATGATGATATTTAAATTAAATAAGATGATATTGAATTGCATGAATTAATTTAATAATCATTGTTTATATAATGAATTATTCTTATAATGCAACAAACTAAAGTTATGTTAAGTATAGATAGTGATATTTTCATATCATTTTATTATTAACTTTCAGATCAATATAAATATGGAATCAATATCCTTACAGCACTTGAAGCAGAAGTATTATTATATGAATATAAATTATGCTAAAACAGTATATTAAATACTTTCTTCAGTTAATCTGAAGCATTTTTGGCATAATCATAGCCCTCTTCAGTGGTACATTCCTTAACTGGATACAGAAAATCAAACATAGAATGTAAGAAACAATTTAAATTAACAAATTTAAATTTGTTACTATAGTAATGTAAACATTAAAACTTAAAGCCTAAAATCAGTATAACCATAAAATAATTCAAAACTGTTAATGTTATTTCATTGTATTTTTGAATTATTTTAACATTAACAGCTTTGAATTATTTTATAGTTATACTGATTTTAGGCTTTAATTTTTAATATTTATATTATTATAGTAATAAACTTAATTACTACTTATTGCCATTTCACCTATAGTTTCAGTCTTATAAATGATTGATTCACAGCACAATTTAAAGTGAAAAACTTGATTTATTAAATTAATTATTTAACCACTTAATGCCTGAATTTTGATATTAAGTTTAAAAAATATTGAAAAAGGTATTTTTTTACTTTTATTTTGTGTAGAAATCATACTAGATAATTGTTATTCGATTATGTGAGATATTTTTTTATTTTGTGGGTTTGTATCAAATAAGTAACATTAGGCAATGCTTCAAAAGAAAAAAGTCAGCAATTTCTGATAATTTACAAAAAAGTAACATTAGGCAATACTTCAAAAGAAAAAAGTCAGCAATTTCTGAAACTATAGAGGACACTATTATTCAGGTATTCTATTTGTTTGGTATGTATTACATATGACACAACAGTCAATTGGTAGAACGGTTAAAGGGTTTGTATCGTATATGATACTGTAGACGTTAAGTGGTTAATAAATCAAGTTTTTCACTTTAAATTGTGCTGTGAATCAATCATTTATAAGACTAATAAACTTATATTTGTTAATTTAAATTGTTTCTTATATTCTATGTTCAATTTTCTGTATCTAGTTAAGGAATGTACTGCTGAAAAGGTACAAAGTCACTAATTCTAGCCAATATCAATAATAATTATAAACTAAACCTAACAGTTCTAATGACTCTGCAAATTCCAGAGTTTGGTCTGAGCTCAGGTCTTACTATTTTCTAAATTAAATATAATTAAAACAAAACAATCAAATCAAAACTTAATGTCTATCTGGCAAACACAAACAACCAGAAACTAGAATTTATTGAAAAAGTGTTAGATCTAAATCGACAAAAAATGATGTTAGAAACTTATGCTAATAAATTGAAGAAATTCTCAAAACAGTTTAATGACAAAAATATATAAATTTATTAGACTCAAAACACTTACAAAAGTGTTAATAAATAACAGAAATATAAATTTATTAGACTCAAAACACTTACCAAAGTGTTAATCAAAGCTTTATTTAAATAATAATAAAGCAGATTCAAATAGCCAACAAAGCTTATTTAATCAAACTCCAATATCCAAAAATCTAAATTATTCATAATAAATAACCTTAAATCTTACTTAAATTCTAATACCTCCACCACCGATACAAACTTCAATCAATTGTAGACCTTTACAAGAATTCGAATGTCACTCAACCAATTTCATTTTAGAACCAACACCTCGTGGTGTCGTCAGTTGCTTCTGTTTTTATACCGAGTGACTTACAATCCCATACTTTGCTCATTTGCATAAGTTCGCGTAACAATATCAAATTTATTAGCTTATAGAGTATTGAATTCATGTCATCATCTTTACAATTTAATTATATACTGAACAAAATCTAATATAAGAATATAAGAATCGATACAAGATCATTCTTATATTCTTATATCGGATCAGTGGTAGAACTTATTCAGATGAGATGATGTCACTAGCCAGGACAGCTCTTTCGGAGGACGGCAGCCAATTCTGTGACACGTGATTGCTAAATAGAGAGAAGGAGAATGTGGAAGTCAACTCTTAAACTAAAATATAATAAATTAGATAATAGTGAAAATAATGATAAATAATAAAAGAGCATAATAAAATAAAACAAGACAGGTCAGAGTTAACTTCTTCACAAAGGTTGTGATTATGCCAAAAGCATTTTGAATTAACTGAATAAAAAGTGTTTAATATACAAAATATACATAGTATAATTTATAATCCTATAATAATACTCCTACTTCAAGTGCTGTAAAGATATCAAATTCATGAAAAGCAATGTATTTGAATCTTATGATATAAATATGGACATTAGACATTTTTATACTTTCAATCCTCAACAAAACAAAAATATTAATAGAAGATAGTGTAATTTTATAATAAAATAATATGAAATTTATTAATTAAAAAAAGTTAATTTCAATATTTATAATAAATTTATTTTGAAAATTCCTCTCATTTTTTATTAATACTAAATATAAGATTAAATGTTTAGATTTCCATGTTAGAAAGAGTTATCCATATTCTCATGCAAATAAAGAATTAATTTTGTCTACAAAAGATTATCTATTTTATTAAAGTGGTCACAAAAATAAGAGATGTAACTCAAAAACAATATTCTATACTTTTATATTTATTAGTTAATATTATATAGGGACTATACAATTTATAAACATTGCTAAAAAATTTACATCACATATAAGAGGTTCTCTATCAAATAAAGAGTTATTTTCAGTAACAATAACTAAGGAATAATTTCTAAGATATCTACTCTCTCAATTTATTTACATTAAACGGTATTTCTTTTATAAAAATTATTAAATGTTTAAATATCACAAATAAATATTTAACCATTCTCTTATCTTCTCACATAATAAGTAAATTTTGTTCATATTAAACAAGAGATTATTAGGCCTATTATTATTATTATTTCAATAGATGGATCACCAAAATGAGAGAAATAACAAACAAGGATTTAAAAATTTCTCGTTTCTCTTATTCAGAAACCATTTACATCTAAAGAGTTACAAAAATTCAGAAAATCTCAAAAGATATTTGAGATAAGTCATTAATTTTTGTAACTCTCTAATATAAAAACAAAAGTAAGAGAAGAGAGAAATGATCTCGGGTTTTTTCTAGACATATCTTTTATACTTTTACATCTAACAATAATTTTAATCTTTTAAAAATTTAAGTAAACTTTCTTATTTTTTTAATTTTCGCTCCATATTTCTTTCTGTTTTTTTTTTTTTACCACCAAGTGGAGTAGTAGTAGTCTAGAAAGTTTTCATGCAGCCTCGAGTATTATTATTTTAATAGAAGGATCACCAAAATGAGAGAAATAACAAACAAGGAGTTAAAAATTTCTCGTTTCTCTTATTCAGAAACCATTTACATCTAAAGAGTTACAAAAATTCAGAAAATCTCAAAAGATATTTGAGATAAGTCATTAATTTTTGTAACTCTCTAATATAAAAACAAAAGTAAGAGAAGAGAGAAATGATCTCGGGTTTTTTCTAGACATATCTTTTATACTTTTACATCTAACAATAATTTTAATCTTTTAAAAATTTAAGTAAACTTTCTTATTTTTTTGTTTTCGCTCCATATTTCTTTCTGGTTTTTTTTTTACCACCAAGTGGAGTAGTAGTAGTCTAGAAAGTTTTCATGCAGCCTCGAGGCAGAAAGGAAAGAGCAAAACTAGCCACATTTAAGCGACAAAGATTGAATGTTAAAAGACCTCAGACGACCGATCGTTTGTCATCGGCCCGAAATAGTTCCGACTTTGGAAAGTTCCGTAAAGAACCCTTCACTTAGATATCCCCAAGAAGTATAAGCTTTCATACATCTTTCCTTTCCTTCGATAATGTTAATTCGGTCAAGAAAATAAACACACCTATAAAAAATTATACTTATTTACGTTTAAACAATGATAGCGTGTAATGATTTAACTGTTTAATCATGTTAATTAGTACGGCTGGGTTATGTTTAAACTCGCTTCTACATCACACCGTTAACGTTAAAAGATTGTCATATATATAGAATAAACACGGAGAAAATGGCGTTATTCGTACCTGCATTGCATGCAGATAAACATAACTATTGCCGACCTAACACGACTATTGACAGAAGATAATAAGTGTTGACATAAAATGATCTTTGATCTTTCAATTTATCAGCGTAATGTTACTGAATATAAACTTATCCGATAGGAATACTATTCCAAGTTTTCTCTACTGCATCAGCGGGATACCTTTGATTCTTAAACACGGAAATGATAATATTTAAATGGAGTAATGCATGAAAGAGATTCTCTCCTGCAAATCTTACCTTTTCTAACTTGAAGAATAAAACAAACTATACATTCCGCGAAAATCGATACGCAGATTTCTGTTGTTTTACTTTACTAGAATTAAGATCATAATTGACCTACAATCGAAAGATCAGCTTGACTTGTAAATAATTGTTCCTTAATTACGAGTATCATTTGATATTGCATTCCTATTACTTACTGCAGAAAAGAGAGAAAAAACAAGAGTTTAATGGCATCATGCACATTTTCGTGATAATTTATAATTAAGTAAAATTAAAAACATTTCGATAATAATGAAAATTTGTAATTACACTGTTCGTGTTTAAATTTATATAATATTTTTTCCCTCCTCTCTCCTTCTGTTACTGTTTCCATTCACTGTTTCGATGTTAAATGACAGAAATTCTATTTTTCGGTGTAAGGAAACAATGTAATCTGTAAATCGTGTCTGCAGGAGTATTTTATATTCATCGCTTCCATGTATGCGTTCTACAATGCTTCATTTAATCGAGTTTGTTTCCGCCAGGCATACTGTCGATAGGAAACAGCAAAGTAACGTTGTCATTGTCCTCTTTCTGTACGCAGTGTCCGGAAGGTCTCATAAACTAAGACCCCGTTTGCCAAGCAGAAACTAAACCTTTTCCAGCCTTCTACCTTTCATTGGTAGAGAGAGATCTAGCAATAACGACGGGCTTTCTGCCAATTTCTTGGGCCATTGTCTAAATTTCATGCCTTAGTTTTATGTCTTAGGTTCACTTGCTTTCTGCTACTCGTTCCCTTTGAATTCCTTAAATGCTTTCTGTTAGCTGGATTTGCGAGGATAGACGTAGAAATATGACAGCCACTATTTAGAATTTTTGATAAGAAGAATATTTATTCCGTTTTTACAAAAGCCGAAACTTCGAATTTCTTTTTTTCTTTAATATATTTATATGCATATATATATATTTTATACATATAAAAATATATATATTAACGTTGCACCAGAGGCGAAATATTTTTTGTTGCGGTTTCAATTTGTGCTCTTTATAACTTTCAAAACTGATTTAAACTCGCTGACGTTATAAATTATTAAAAATGCGAATTCGAAAACAAGCAGGGAGTACGAATTTTTGTAAAAAAAAAAAAAAAAATTCTTCGATATTTTCGAAAATAAATCTGGAATGCGAACCATTCCACGTTCGGAAAAACATTCGTTCGTAAATCATCAGCAGTAATGAGGATGTATTATTCAGATAATGCAAAAGACAAGAAGAAGAAAAAAGAAAAGTGGTCGCCAATGTTTAATCGCACGAAATAAATCTGCGGTTAATCTTTATTTAAATATTTAATTACGGGAAACAATAAGCAGGATGGTAAAATTCGTCAAATCTTTTACATTGTCGTACAGGAATAATTGCGAAAGGTTAAGCAAACTGATTATTCGGAAGCGAACTGTAAGAGACTTACTAGGCGGTGGTGGAAGAGTATATAGAAAAGAGCCAATTATACTGCAAAGCTAATCTCTGTTACTTTTAATTGAGAAAGAGCAGTTGGGGATTACGGGTGGTTTATTGTTAGACTTGATTGCTGAGGTGAACAATGCAATAAAATACAAGCAGTCGGTTGCATTGTTTTCGTACTACGTCGCATGTAAAGAGAGAACGAGTAGAAAATGCAAGGAAACGAACAAACGAAAAATATTCATTTTTCAATCAAAAAAGAATGATTAGCAAAAGTAGGAAAAATCTTTTAATTTCGCATACTTTAAATACATCTTTTTAATTATGTTCTGAATGAATTTCATTAATTTTAACAGCGCAACCGTAATAAATTACTTTTCGATGTTATTTTACCCTTAAGGAGAGAGAGAGAGAGAGACTTCAAATAATTTCAAAAATTCTTTTAAAATTTCGAAAATATATATATACATATATATATATTTTAAGCTTTATTTTTCTTCTTCAGTAAGGAAAATTTTATACTCTGTTAAATAATTAATTAAAAGACAGATTTGACAGTTTTATAACATTTGTAATTAACTATCAGAACGATGGAATTATATATTAATTTTCATAGTTTAAAATTGATTCGGAAGACAAACAAAAATTAAACTATTAAGTATAGAGGAGAAAGAGAAAGAGTTTAAATATTTTATCTTGTCGAATTGTCTTCGTTTCCAGTTCGGAATTTTATGTTTCACATAATAATGTCGGAATCAAGACTGATGTCTTTCAAAATATTGACCTAAACTGTAGTGTGTGGCCTACTATATAAGCTTTAAAACAATTTGATTGGTTTTTAACGACTTTCTTCCTTCAGTGATTCTGTATTCCGTAGAAGGGTAAGTAAACTCCAATCGATTTGCTCGATCCTATTTATTATTAAAAAATAAGTAAAAAATAAATAAATATTCATGATTCTTACAGAAATACACATTTAAAAATACTAAAATATATTTCTTTTTTCTTCTTTCTGATATCTGTAACAATGCAATATTCATATTTAAATATGGAATAATAATACTGTTAAATAAATAAATGTTTTTGATTATTTTATCAAATTTGCTGTTGTAATAAAGTAAAAATGAGTGTTGCAAGGAAAAATAATTATAATTTGTATAAATTTACAGAAATATTTCAAAATTTGACATATTTTCAATTATTTTTTATAGAAAAATATGTCATATATAATCATTTTTTAAGTCCGTATAGATGTCGGTCCGTTCGCAAAATATATCAAGAATAATGCATTTTAAAGCGCTATAACTTTCTGTAATTGTTTCAGATTTCTGCGTGGTCACGTTATAATTTTTTTTTTAAATAGTATAACTTTAAATATGTTTGTCACGTATAAATGACATTATAGAGGTTAAAAAGCAAAAAAAAAAAAATGCTCATCAGTAAAAGCTTTAATTAGATAATTAATGCAACAAGAAAATACACTAAAAATGCTTTTTATGAAATAAAAAAATACGTTTACAAGTTTTATTATTTTATAAAAATAAATAAATATATTAAACAATAAAATCGTTAAAATAAATAATATAATTCTGTTTGTGATTATATCATTTCTCCCATTGGATTTTTTTCTTTTCTTATTTTTTTTTTTTTTTGTTTTGAAGGTATCACGAGAATACACGAAATCGAATCTAACTTATCATTCACTCAATTTTTGTCTTTTCAGTTTTTCGTGCTGCTGAATGACTATAGAAGCGTGATATGAATTGTGATATGATCATGAAAAGCATGTCAACATTTATAGGATAGTGTCAGAAAGATGAATAAAAATCGAAGAGTTCAATACATTCATGAATTTAGAAAAGTAAAAAACGTCATCTGGGATGAACGATTCAAAAATACAAAAATGCCGACGGAATTTCGATAATTTTTTATCATCTCCTTCTTCTTCTTCACCAATGAATTTTATATATATATAAACAAAATAAAAAATTATTATTAATTAATT